>ML814305.1:65895-100872 GCA_009831015.1 Picea engelmannii | reverse complement strand
TATGATTTATTTATGTTTTTATATATATGATATGATCCTTATGTTAATCTTTTTATAACTTTTGGCTTGTCAACTATATGAATATCAATCGGCACATTGGTTAAACGTTTATACAATGGCGCATGGCTAACATTTGGTGTTGGCTTCACGTTGGATGTCAACCGTTTTAAAACTATAGTTGATTTGGTGCGTTAGCATAACACTCACCATTTGATTCTTTGGTTGGCCAAACGATATGGTTTTTGAGCTATGCTATGATTTTTTGAATAGATGTGTAAATCGGCGGTTGTACTTTGCCTTAACTATCATGCATGGTAGTGAATGACTCCACCACCTTCGCATGCTTGCGTTAATGCTGACCCCTTTTGGCTCGATTCATTGCTGTTGGTTCGGATAGCTCTGTTACTGTGTGTTCGAACCCTTCCTTACCATGCATTCAATTCCATGGCACCAGTTGTGCGAGTTGAACCCAATGGCAAACAGGCCCTGCTGATGTTTGACAATGCCCGCCAAGATTTGGCAGACAGTGGGTGGCTTACCTTCGTGGAACGTTTCAATGGTTTTAACCTTTGCGTGGCTCGACAGTTTGCCATGACCTTCGATGGTTGTCGAGCCAAGGTCGGTGATATACAATTGAAAATTGATGAATAGTTTATCAGTCTTGCTACGGGTTTACCTGTCATTGGACAACGATGGTCCAAGAATTGCAAAGTCGAGGAGGTCCCATGGACACTGCTCTTCCAGTCGCGAAAAATCACCTCCTGTGATAAAGGTATGCTCGTGACCATGCTTAAACAACGTTGGCACGATTTAGTAATGATAATCAAACAGTTTATCACTTGTGAGGGTCGATACGGGTTTGTGTTCCTAAACCACTTGCGCTTTCTTATGGTTTTTATGGGTTATCAGCTCAATATGCCCTATTATTTTCATCAAGGCCTGTTTAAAATGTCGAAGAAGTACAAAAGACTTCAGGTTGACAGTAGCCTTTTTCATTATGGGCTGGTTAAGCTTATTGTTGTCTGTCATTTGAGTCTACACGGGGATTGTTGGAGGAATTTCGTTGCTCGGAATGGTTTCGAGGATCTGAACCCTACGCAGATTGACAAACTTGTGGTGAGTGAGGTCAAGGTTGTGCCCCCAGTACCCTACCATATCCTTCTGCCTAAACCCTCGACCGACCCTCCTATCAACTTACCCCACACTGTGACTAAGAACGCTGAGACTGTTAAGCCTATGAGAAAGAATCCCAAAGCCAACCTTACTGCAAATGCTAAAAGGAAATGGAATTCTTGTTTGATTTCACGAATGGCAAGAAACAAGCCAAAACCTCCTGTTGAGGACTCCGATTCGGAAGTGGAGCGTTTCTTGGCTAGTGAATACCCCTATTCGCAAGGTTTGTGTGTTGAACCCTCGTATGACTTTGTGTCAAACCTACCCTCCTGCCTACAGGATGACCCTAACTACCCAGGCATTAAGTTGCCTTGTGAAACCCTCGGTCATATGCCCAAATCCTCCCCTGCTCTTTCTAAACCTACAGTGTCACCCTGTGATCAATGTAATGCATGGTTAGAGCGATACTATAATGTGTTCTGATTCTCCAGTCAAAGTTTCAATCTTTGGAGGACCAGATTGCAACCCTAACTAGTCAAAAGGCCAAGCTACAAGCGACAGATAAGAAACAAAAGACGACCGCCTCCATCTTGTTTAAAAATGTGGAATCAGCCACGGCTGTTGTAAATTCCAAGCTGGCGTAATTGAATAGCCTCGTCATCACACAGGTATGTTTAATATCAATCGTTTTTGTAAATAATCTAGGTTTATATAACGATTTGATTTCGGTTTTAAACAGCTCTGTTCATTTCATTTGAATGGCTCTGTTACATTGCATGCATTCTATATATAGCTTTGTTTTAACTTAATGGAATTTTGTTTGTTCTATCATTCCCAGTTTAGCTTCTATTAGATTTTCATCGATTTGATTGATCTTTGTGTAGATTTTATTTGTTTGATTGAGTTAAAGTGGATGCTCAGTTGTCAATCGAATTTGTTTGTATCTATTCTAGACAGGAATTGTTCCTCATATTCAATTTAGAAAATGATCACATTTCTATTCAATTTCGTTATAATGCATACGCTATGATTGGCAACGATTTTGATACGATTAATTGTTACGGTTTTATGTCCCATATGATCTTCAAGAAACAAGGAATTCAACTCGGATCGTTTCCAATGTGACTCTGTTTCTTCAGAAGCATTGCTTTTTATTTTAAGCATGTACAAACACGCCCAAATCATATAATGGGTTTTATTGCTTAAACGATTATGTTGAACCCCAACCGGTTAATTCGCATTAATTGAAGTACTGTTAGCTCGACCATGTTATCAGTTGGATTCGTAATTGCAATGGATATTCTGTTTTTGAATGAGATTGGCTATATCTGGATTCACAATTTGTTTCTATATTAAACTCAGTCATGATCTGTTTGAAATTAATGATTTCGTTCAATACCAATCAAGATTATTTACCTAGTTTGCAATTATCACTTCTGTTGATTCTATTATGATTGTGGTCACAATTAATCGATCCTGATTGTTGACTGTGCAAGGATCAACGATCGAAATTTATGACAAATTCTGTTTGATTGATGTTGTTACGTATGATTTCATTTACCCATAATCGAAACAGTCTTTCTATATTTGTATTCGATTAAACAACATGAATCTTTTTCTATATCGTTACAGCTATAACGAGTGGAAAGTGATTTTGTTTGATTGGATTGTATCTATTGTTTAACAATCACATACAATATGTTTTTCAATTGGATATGAAACAATCTTATTGTTGTTCGATTATGACTCATTTACCCGATTTTGTGGTAACAGAAGAACAGAGTATTCCTATTTCTGTTTTTGATTGAATCATTTTGATCCTGTTTAATGTTGAATGATCAAATCATTTTGATTCCTTTTCAAGTAATCATTGGAAGATAATTGGATTTAATTCTTTTAAAAGATTTGATTTGATTTCAATTCTGATCCTGTATCTTATTTTAGACTAGCTACAGAATCAAATGATTCTGTAGCTAAGTCTGTAGAATTTAATTTTTATTGTTTTATTAATAAAAGACTCTCTAACTTGTCTATTTCTGACCTGTTTCAGGTGAATCCGAAATTGCATGAGATTTGATGGACATTTTAGAGGATATTTGGATATTTTGATTTCATTCTAGTTTCTTAGTTTAGTTGATATTGGGAGATCTTCCCAGATTTTTGTAAAACAGTTTTAACTGCCATAGGGAGGTTTTACCCTGTGGAAAGACTTATAAATACTTATTATTTTTGTAATAATATCATCCTCATTCGTGGGAGAACAAGGATATGGAATTTTAATACAGACTGAGACAGAATTTGATATTCTGCTACAACTTTAGCTTTTCATTATATCAATATTTTGTTTTATGTTTATGTGTATCTATTTGCATTTGGTTAATGACTACTTTAGCTATCTTAATCTTTTGCAAATGATATAATTTAATCAATATAATCCATATCTGATTTCTCCTAGTGTATAAAAAACATAGCAGTTGCTTGATTCAGTTTGTGAATGACAGATTTCTCTTCTTCATAAGTTGAATCATTAAGTATAAGTTTTTGCATAACAGGTTTCCCTTATTGCAGAGATTTATAAATCATATAATTGTTATGATTTTTTTTTGTCTTGTTTGTCTTGTAAATAAACTCAAAGAGCAGTACAGCCTATCATTTACGAAAAACTTTTGGATTATTCGGTGCGAGTTTCCTTCCTCCAACCAGCTTCGAAGTCAACATACACAGGGAAAACTTGGAGCGTTTCTAGGTCAGTTTGTCATTTATTTGTTAGTATTTTTAGTTAGATATATATGTTTAGTATATTAGATTGTTTAATTTCAGTAAGTTTTATTTCTTATTTATAAAAAATCAACAAAAACATATTTCGCTGTCTTAGGGCATAATATAATGAGTTTTGCAGGTTTTAATTAAATCTGTAGATTGTCTATATTGTGCATTTTGTGAATAAGTGATATTGCAGTTAGTAATTAAATAGTTGATTATTGTTAGTATAATATTAATTAGTAGATTGTATATAGAGTAGTTAGAGTAGTTTAGTTTAGTTTTAGTTTAATTTGTTTAGTTAGTTTAGTTTGTTTTATTTATTGTTAGTTAGTTTTAGTTAGTTTTAATTGTTTTAGTTAGATTAGTTAGTTTAGATTAGTTTTCTCTTTTGTTTTCTTAAGACCTTAGATCGGCTAACGTAGCCGCTAAACCCATGAGGGTGGTTCATTCCAAACGGCTTGGGTTATTAGACAACCCCGGACCGGTTCCACTCTCTCAGTTGACGGATGGTCAATTTCGCCCGTCAACAAATGGCGCTAGAAGGAGGGCCTGAACTTAATTAATGGCACGAGGTGGTCGCAATACTCCTCCTCCCCCTAAACGCTCACCTATAGTGACTAGAAGTCGTTCACACAATAATATTCCCCTTCAAACAACAACTACTTCAACCGACGATCCATAGATCACAGTTGAGCCAGCAACCCCTAATCCTTCAGGTGGTGACATCCAAGAGATTGTTTGTCAATCTCTTATTAAAACACATAGTGCCTTAGATCGTCTTAGGAAACCAAACCGTCCGTGGGGTCAACCTTTAGACTTCTCTGATATTATCAGAGAACAATTAGGTGACACTAACCTCACTGTGAATCCTACAGATCCAATCACAAATCCTGCCGCAGGAGGATATGGGATACCTCCTTCACCACCTCCCTCATCTCCTTCCTCTTCTGGAGGAGATTCCTCTTCTGATGAAGGCAATTCACCTTCTCAACCTTCCACACCCACTACCCCAATGACAATTCAGAACAACCCTCCTAGACCCTGGTTGGACCAAGATGCTGTAGCTGTACCTGGAGCCCAACACCCTTTACCTAAGCACCCGGAGAAATGGCTTCCCAAGTTTGATCCCGATTCAAAACAGATAGTTGAAGATCATATCAAAAAATTTATGTTAGCCATTAGACTCCGCAATGTTGAACATGAAGATGTTGTCTGTAGGTTGTTCCCTTATACTTTTGAGGGTAATGCATCCACTTGGTACTTTTCCCAACAGCCACACACCATCGTGTCTTGGGAAAAGTTTGAGTCATGCTTTTTGGAAAAATTCGGAGACGGTAAACCTCCGGAAGTCCTGGTCATGGATCTTTCTAGCTTAAGAATGAACCCAAAAGAAAAAGTTAAAGACTTTAATCAAAGATTCTTAACACTTAAAAACTGAATCCCTGCAGATTCTATGCCTGTTGAAAGTCTTATAATAGCTTACTACACTAAAGCTCTACATCAAAGTATAGCTATTTGGGTTAAATGATCCAAGAAAGCTACATTGTTAGAAGCCTTCGAGGAGGCCACCCAGATTGAAAAAGACATACTTAGCCTTAAGGACTCTTACAACAACGAAACAGAGGCTAGTTCTGCTCCCAAAAAGAAGATTGAAATTCTCTCCAGACCCACTCAAAGTAAAACACAACCTTAAAACTCTGATTTGGAAAATTTAACTAAAGTTGTTCAAAAACTGTCTAATCAAGTTATAGACTTAGGAAGGTCAACTGAAGAGGCTTCCTCGAGTAAAGGACCCTACAAACCTCCTTTCCGAAAGCCCTTTCCTACCAATCGAGCTAACCCAACCACCGAAGGCCTTAATCTAGAAAGTTTGCAATGTGCTCTTCAAACAATTCTAGAAGCCCAAGATAACTTGATACCCCCTGATATCCCTCAGGAAGTAGTCGAACAGGAAATAGTTCAAGAAGAAGAGTCTTCTCCAAACATCTTTGGACACTTCTCGGATAGCCTCTTTCAAGCTAACTTTGAGACTGTTCCCCCTTATAACACTAGGAGTAAGACAGTAAACAAGCCTTCTACCGAGAACACTACAACTTCACCTCCAAATCCATCTAAATCAGCAGAAACTAAACAGAGCAATGTCAGCCCTAAATTAGATTATGATGTTGTTGAATATCTTAAAAAATTAAGGGCTAACATTTCTATTTATGAGTTGTTGAAGTTTCCATTTTTGTTACAGAAAATGTTGCAAAATATTTCAGAAAACGACAAGAATAGTAATTCAAATGGTAACAAGGTTGTGCAAAGCAAAGTTCCGCAGAAGACTTCCACTAAAAACAATCCTGATCCTCAAGATAAAGGAAGCCTTCCTGTAATCCCTGTAAATAATGTAAATAATGTAGATAAAGTAGCATCAGAAATTGCGAGTAAAAAGCCACAAGCTACTACTCTTAGTACTCGCAAGAATGTACCTCCTTTTCTTTTAACTTTCGAGATTTTCAACAGAAATGTGCATAATTGTATGGTGGACTTAGGGGCGTCATCCAATGTGATGCCTTGGTCTGTCTGCCAAAATATTAACGCTGAAGTAGAACCATCTACTTTAAAAATCATACAACTTGATCGGACAAATGTTAAAGTTATAGGCGAACTAAAAAATGTATTGATTAGATTATCGTCTAACCCTAAGGTTCATCAAGTTATTGATATAATCATTGTGGATATTCCAGAAGTGTATGGTCTGTTTTTAAGCAGGGACTGGTCGGAGCAACTACATGGTTACTTCGCAACAAACTGGTCTCACTTATGGCTCCCAGAGAATGGTAAGCCCAACAAGATTAAAGTGAATCACGAGCACTACCTTAAGTTCATGGTCACAGATTTGAACGATCCTAATGAACCATATACACCTTCTGTTGATTCACCCGAAGTCCAAGGGATGGATACCTTCTTCAGAATTTTCATGGCCGAGGCTTCACCTATCATCAATCCAGAACAGATGCCTGAGATCGTAGCATATGTGCAACCAACAACTTATATGCAACAGTCCCATGAGCCCAATGGAAATCAAATTTGGTCTCTATATTTCGATGGTTCCAAGTCTAAAGAAGGAGCTGGTGCAGGCTGCATCATCATCAATCCGGCAGGTAACAAGACATTAATGGCTTGTATACTAGAATTTGAATGTACTAACAATACTGCAGAATACGAGGCTTTATTGCAAGGTCTCAGAAAAGCTTTGGATATGAACATTCAAAATATGGTTGTATTTGGCAACTCTAAAATAGTGGTTAGGCAGGTAAGAGATTCTATACACTGTCTTACCCCGCATCTCAAAAGTTACCAGTCTGAGGTATGGAGTTTAATGAATAAATTTTTTGCTTTTAATATAAATTCCATTCCTAGATTAAATAATGCTGAAGCAGATCTACTAGCTAATGTAGCCTCTAAACTTCTTCCTGCAGAAGGCCTATCCCCAAACGCATTCTCCGTCGAGCTATTGTTTCGACCATCTGTTCCTGACAATATAACAAACTGGAGAGTATTTGATGATGATCAACAGATTATCAACTTTCTGCACATGGAAGAAACCTTTCAAGGCGCGGTGATAGATGAACGCATGCATGATGACAATTTGCATGATTTTACGGTAATACCTCATCCGAAATCTCTTGAGGCTCTATCTGACATGGTAAATTTCATACCCAAATCCATAGTTAGATTAGAAAAGTTTTATGATTTTGAAGATAAATTTAAAAAGACGGTCAATTGTAAAACCAATAGTTCCTCATTGTCTTATGAAAAAGTCAATTTAGGAACTAGTGAAAATCCTCAGTGTATCAATCTAGGTTTGGGATGTTCTAGACAAGAAAAAGTTGCTTTTGTTAAATTATTTAAAAAATTTAAAGATGTATTTTCATGGACTTATGATGATCTTAAAACGTTTGATCCTAATATCATACAGCATGTCATCCCGATGAAGCCCCAAACCTTACCCTTCCAACAGAAACTGAGGAAGATGCACCCTAAACTAGAACCGACCGTTCAAAAAGAATTGAATAAACTCCTAAGTGCTAAAATAATTTTTCCTGTTAGGCACACTCAATGGGTGTCCAACCTTGTCCCAGTTCGGAAGAAAAACGGGGAAATCTGACTTTGTGTCGATTTCCAAAACCTTAATAGAGCATCTGACAAAGATAACTATCCTGTCCCGCCCATGGAACAGATCCTTCAACAGGTATCTGGTTCTGAGAGGCTATCCTTACTGGATGGTTTCTCTAGATACAACCAAGTCCTGATGTCTCCACCAGACCAACTCAAAACCACCTTCCGTACCCCGTGGGGCACTTATTCTTATCGCAAAATGCCCTTTGGATTGATTAATGCTGGTGCTACCTTTCAGAGAGCAATGGATATTGCTTTTCGAGGCTTAATCAATCACTCCGTCGTAGTTTACTTAGATGATGTGACCGTTTATTCTAAAAACAAAGACAATCATCTAGCTCACTTATGAGCAGTTCTGCTACGATGTCGTAAATACGACATCTCCTTGAACCCCAAAAAGTCCATCTTTGCAGTAGAATAGGGTAAATTACTAGGATTCATTGTGTCTAGTGATGGGATGATTATTGACCCCGAAAGGACTCAAGTCATCACTAAACTTCCCCCTCCTACATCTAAGAAATCCATGCAGTCTTTCCTAGGCCAAATTAACTTCGTGAGAAGATTTGTCCCTAGCTTCTCCGAAATGGTCAGGCCTCTACAGAACCTGATTAAGAAAGACACCCAATACCACTGGGGACCCACAAAAAACCAATCTTTTAATGCCATAAAGAAGGCCATAATAAACGCTCTGTCTCTCATGAGCCCTGACTTCTCTCAGGATTTTACACTCTATACTTTTGCCTCTGGCCGTTCCTATGCTGCAGTCCTAACTCAGAAGAATTACAAGAACAACGAAGTACCCATCGCCTTTATGAGCTCTACTTTCAAAGGTGCTGAACTTAACTACCCAACGGTTGATCGACAAGCCTAGGCTATTTTCAAAGCAGTTAAGCATTTCCGGTCCTATCTTTTGAAGTCAAGAACAAAAGTCATTGTCCCCTACCTTGCCGTAAGGAGCTTGTTAGTGCAGAAGGAGTTAGGAGAGAAGAGAGCTAACTGGGTCACCTCCTTGCAGGAATATGACTTAGAAATCACCCCAACTCAGATCGTGAGAGGCAAAGGGTTGTGTAAGTTGGTTTTTGATTCAGAAACCGGACAACAAGAAGATAGTGATAAGTCAAACCTAGGACAAAGCAATCAAAGCTTGATTTGTTGCGCACAAAACCTCGTAATTCCTTGGTACGACGACATTAGATTTTGTCTTGAACATGGGTCAGCACCCCGTCACCTAGACCCTGCCAAAAGAAGAGCGTTAAGACTAAAGTCTGCCTCCTTTCATCTAGTTAACGGTATACTGTTTCGTCAGAATTTTGACGGCGTACTGATGTGTTGTCTTGAAAAAGACGAAGCAGAAAAAGTCTTTCTAGAGTTGCATGTAGGAGAAGTTGGTGGTCACTTCAGTGGCGACACCACTGCTCATAAGGTTTTAAGAGCCGGTTATTACTGGCCCACGCTTTTTAGGGGCGCCCATGCCTTGTGTCATAAATGTATCATCTGTCAGAAAGCATCAAGGCGGTTGAAAAAACCAGCCTTTCCCTTGCAACTCGTTTCAGTAGATTCTCCTTTCTAGCAATGGGGCCTTGATATCATAGGTCCTATTAACCCTCCGTCCTCGCAACAACACAAGTATATTATTAAAGCCACAGATTACTTTACTCGATGGTCTGAAGCTACTGCGCTAAGAACTGTTAACACCAGTCAGGTAATCGCTTTTCTAAACTCGAATATTATCACTCATTTTGGTGTCCCTGACTGTCTAGTCTTTGATAACGCTTCATACTTTTCTTCTCTTGAGATGAGCGAGTTTTCTTTGGAGAAAGGAATTAAGCTGAAGTATTCCGCTAGTTACTACCCCCAGGGCAACGGCTTAGCAGAATCAACAAACAAGAACTTGATCAAGATAATTAAGAGAACTGTGTCTGAAAATCACAAGAATTGGCACAATGCACTGCTGAACGCACTGTGGGATGATAGGGTAACACCTAAAGCCACTATAGGTAACTCCCCCTTTCTTCTCGTTTATGGCAGAGAAGCCATTCTGCCACCTCACATTCTTCTTCCTTCGCTTCAGTTGTCACGAAAAGTCCAAGAAGAAGATTGTCCTCCTTTAGAAAGTCAAATTAACGCTTTGATGAAGTTGGAAGAAGTAAGAGCCCAAGCTAAGCGTAGATTAGATCAACATCAACAATTAGTTAAAAGCTGGTTCAATTCTGATTCTGCTTCTGATAGAAATTTTGAAGTAGGCGATCTCGTCTTAAAATGGGACAAACCACACGAAGGAAAGGGAGAGCACACAAAATTTCAAAACTTATGGCTTGGGCCATTTTTAATTGCTGAAGAGTTGGGTCCTAGTTCCTTTCGATTGCAGAATATTGAAGGGCAGCTTGACACCTATCCGGTGAATGGCCAAGCCCTGAAAAGATACTTTGCGTGATAACTACCCTTGTATATTATGTAAATATTTCATTTTTGTTTGCACTTTCGTTTGCTTTCTGTTTTCGATTTTGATTTAAATTTATCAGTTTGTGTTTTTTGAACCATACACATACCTGTACACTGAGCTATTCAGACAAAGACAATAAAAAAAATTCTTCGCTGAAATAACTTCTGAAGATTTATACAAACATCAATGATATATCTTTGAAACTGATATCTATGTTGGAAAAATTTTGTTGTTTGAAAGAAGTTTACTTATTTCAATCTTTGAGCAAAGTTTGTCATGATCATCTATTATCTTTTTACGCTATCCCTTTTCCGTAAAGGAATGACTCAAAAGATGTCTCCCTGTCATAGGAATTTGTTTTGTAAATAAAACATCTCTGGAACCGAATAAAGGATAGTGCTGAAAAATTATGATGAGGTCTAAAATATGCTAAAATATCAAGATTTCCAGTGTCACCCCGCTCAGCTATATATCTTCAAAAGAAAAACAAATTGAAATTATTAATAAGAGCTGTGGGAAGTGCTTGTAAACCCTCCGGGATACTGAACAGGTCTGCTGGCAGACGGTAAATGCAATAATGGTGCCAAGACAACTTCGTCGGGGTACTGAACAGGCCTACTGGTAGCAAAGCAATGTCGAGTACATGAAAATCTGCAAAAAAAATAAATATATAAGAAACCTCTTTAATGTCCTTTATTCTGATCCCGAACTTCTTGACAGGATACAGATGTCAGAGTGGGTTAAATGGCAACCTTGTCGAGGCTATGGATGCCTGCTGGCAGCAGTGGCCATGCCAATAGTATTGAACATTTTATCTTTAATATCGTGACTTGCTGACCTTAAGACTGTTATTGGTTTTCATCTTTTAAAACACTGCTGGAAAAAAAATGATTAATGATGATGATAGTACGATTTTCTGGTTGTTATTTTTGAGTTGAAATTTTCTTTGATGTCCTAATATGAATTTGTTTCTTTTGACAGAGATAACTGCTTCTACCAGTGTGTCGCCATTTTTGGTAGCCAAACCAATTTTTTATGATCCTATAAGCTGCCTACACCTGTGTCTTGCAAACATCAAGTTTTTCGTCGCATTTTCTTAATATACGACACTTTCATTTTTGCGACATTTGCAAATTTGTCTTCATTAAGTTTTCATGACTGTAAGCATGAAAATTTCTCCTTTCGAGGTCACATTTCGATCACTATATGAACTGTCATGATCTTTTTATCGATATTTTCTATTACACTTACCTTGTGTTTATCATTATGTGTCTGAGAGGACTTTCAAACTATGCTCATTGGACATTTTTATATTGATTGCATAACTTGATTTTGTTAAGTTTGTGAGGCATTGAGCATATGGATTTATACTTGCCTAATCATTGATTCTATGAATTGCATAGGGGTTATGATTTATTTTTGTTTTTATATATGATATGATCCTTATGTTAATCTTTTTATAACTTTTGGCTTGTCAACTATATGAATATCAATCGACACATTGGTTAAACATTTATACAATGGCGCATGGCTAACATTTGGTGTTGGTTTCATGTTGGATGTCGATGGTTTTAAAACTATAGTTGATTTGGCGCGTTAGCATAACACTCACCATTTGATTCTTTGGTTGGCCAAACGATATGGTTTTTGATCTATGCTATGATTGTTTGAACATATGTGTAAATCAACGGTTGTACTTTTCCTTAACTATCGTGCATGGCAGTGAATGACTCCACCACCTTCACATGCTTGCATTAATGCTGACCCCTTTTGGCTAGATTCATTGCTGTTGGTTTGGATAGCTCTGTTACTGTGTGTTCGAACCCTTCCTTACCATGCATTCAACTCCATGGGACCATTCGTGCGAGTTGAACCCAATGGCAAACAGGCCCTGTTGATGTTTGACAATGCCCGCCAAGATTTGGCAGAGAGTGGGTGGCTTACCTTCGTGGAACGTTTCGATGGTTTTAATCTTTGCGTGGCTCGACAGTTTTCCATGACCTTCAATGGATGTCAAGCCAAGGTCGGTGATATACAATTGAAAATTGATGAACAGTTTATCAGTCTTGCTACGGGTTTACCTGTCACTAGACAACGATGGTCCAATAATTGCAAAGTCGAGGAGGTCCCATGAACACTGCTCTTCCAGTCACGAAAAATCTCCTCCTGTGATAAAGGTATGCCCGTGACCATGCTTAAACAATGTTGGCACGATTTAGTAATGATAATCAAACAGTTTATCACTTGTGAGGGTAGATACGGGTTTGTGTTCCTACACCACTTGCGCTTGCTTATAGTTTTTATGGGTTATCAGCTCAATATGCCCTATTATTTGCATCGAAGCCTGTTTAAAATGTCGAAGAAGTACAAAAGACTTCAGGCTGACAGTAGCCTTTTTCATTATGGGTTGGTTAAGCTTATTGTTGTCTATCATTTGAGTCTACACGGGGATTGTTGGAGCAATTTCGTTGCTCGGAATGGTTTCGAGGATCCGAACCCTACGCAGGTTGACAAACCTGTGGTGAGTGAGGTCAAGGTTGTTCCCCCAGTACCCTACCATATCCTTCTACCTAAAACCTCGACCGACCCTCCTATCAACTTACCCCACACTGTGACTAAGAATGATGATACTGTTAAGCCTATGAGAAAGAAGCCCAAAGCCAACCTTACTGCGAATGCTAAAGGGAAAAGGAATGCTCGTTTGATTTCACGAATGGCAAGAAACAAGCCAAAACCTCTTGTTGAGCCAAACCCTATCGTGTTAAGTGAGGACTCCGATTTGGAAGTGGAGCGTTTCTTGGCTAGCAAATACCCCTATTCGCAAGGTTTGTGTGTTGAACCCTCGTATGAATTTGTGTCAAACTTACCCCCCTGCCTACAGGATGACCCTAACTACCCAGGCATTAAGTTGCCTTGTGAAACCCTCGGTCATATGCCCAAATCCTCCCCTGCTCTTTCTAAACCTACAGTGTCACCCTGTGATCAATGCAATGCATGATTAGAGCGATACTATAATGATGTTCCGATTCTCCAGTCAAAGATTCAATCTTTGGAGGACCAGATTGCAACCCTAACCAGTCAAAAGGCCAAGCTACAAGCGATAGATAAGAAACAAAAGACGATCGGCTCCATCTTGTTTAAAAATGTGGAATCAACCATGGCTGTTGTAAATTTCAAGCTGGCGTAATTGAATAGCCTCGTCGTCACACAGGTATGTTTAATATCAATCGTTTTTGTAAATAATCTAGGTTTATATAACAATTTGATTTCGGTTTTAAACATCTCTGTTCATTTCATTTGAATGGCTCTGTTACATTGCATGCATTCTATATATAGCTTTGTTTTGACTTAATGGAATTTCATTTGTTCTATCATTCTCAGTTTAACTTCTATTAAATTTTCATCGATTTGATTGATCTTGGTGTAGATTTGATTTGTTTGATTGAGTTAAAGTGGATGCTCGACTGTCAATCGAATTTGTTTGTATCTATTCTAGACAGGAACTGTTCCTCATATTCAATTTAAAAAATGATCACATTTCGATTCAATTTCGTTATAATGCATACGCTATGATTGGTAACGATTTTGATACGATTAATTGTTATGGTTTTATGTCCCATATGATCTTCAAGCAACAAGGAATTCAACTCGGATCGTTTCCAATGTGACTCTGTTTCTTCGGAAGAATTGCTTTTTATTTTAAGCATGTACAAACACGCCCAAATCATGGAATGGATTTTATTGCTTAAACGATTATGCTGAACCCCAGCCGGTTAATTCACATTAATTGAAGTACTGTTAGCTCGACCATGTTATCAGTTGGATTCGTAATTGCAATGGATATTCTATTTTTGACAGAGATTGGCTATATCTGGATTCACGATTTGTTTCTATATTAAACTCAGTCATGATCTGTTTGAAATTAATGATTTCGTTCAATACCAATCAAGATTATTTACCCAGTTTGCAATTATCACTTATGTCGATTCTATTATGATTGTGGTCACAATTAATCGATCCTGACTGTTGACAATGCAAGGATCAACGATCGAAATTTATGACAAATTCTGTTTGATTGATGCTGTTACGTATGATTTCATTTACCCATAATCGAAACAATATTTCTATCTTTGTATTCGATTAAACGACATGGATCTTTTGCTATATCGTTACAGCTATAACGAGTGGAAATTGATTTTGTTTGATTGGATTGTATCTATTGTTTAACAATCACATACGATATGTTTTTCAATTGGATATGAAACAATCTTATTGCTATTCGATTATGACTCATTTACCCGATTTTGTGGTAACAAAAGAACAGAGTATTCCTATTTCTGTTTTCGATTGAATCATTTTGATCCTGTTTAATGTTGAATGATAAAATCATTTTGATTCCTTTTCAAGTAATCATTGGAAGTAATTGGATTTAATTCTATTAAAAGATTTGATTTGATTTCAATTCTGATCCTGTATCTTATTTTAGACTAGCTACAGAATCAGATGATTCTGTAGCTAAGTCTGTAGAATTTAATTTTTATTGTTTTATTAATAAAAGACTCTCTAACTTGTCTATTTCTGACCTGTTTCAGGTGAATCCGAAATTGCATGGGATTTGATGGATAGTTTAGAGTATATTTGGATATTTTGATTTCATTCTAGTTTCTTAGTTTAGTTGATATTGGGAGATCTTCCCAGATTTTTGTAAAACAGTTTTAGCTGCCACAGGGAGGTTTTGCCCTGTGGAAAGACTTATAAATACTTATTATTTTTGTATTAATATCATCCTCATTCGTGGGAGGACAAGGATATGGAATTTTAGTACAGACTGAGACATAATTTGATATTCTGCTACAGCTTTAGCTTTTCATTATATCAATATTTTGTTTTATGTTTATGTGTATCTATTTGCATTTGGTTAATGACTACTTTAGCTATCTTAATCTTTTGCAAATGATATAATTTAATCAATATAATCCATATCTGATTTCTCCTAGTGTATAAAAACCATAGCAGTTGTTTGATTCAGTTTGTGAATGACAGATTTCTCTTCTTCATAAGTTGAATCATTAAGTATAAGTTTTTGCATAACATGTTTCCCTTATTGCAGAGATTTATAAATCATATAATTGTTATGATTTATTTTTTTGTCTTGTTTGTCCTGTAAATAAACTCAAAGAGCAGTACAGCCTATCGTTTACAAAAAGCTTTTGGATTATTCGGTGCGAGTTTCCTTCCTCTGACCAGATTCGATGTCAACATACACAGGGCAAACTTGGAGCGTTTCCAGGTCAGTTTGTCATTTATTTGTTTAGTATATTTGTTAGTATTTTTAGTTAGATATATATTTTTAGTATATTAGATTGTTTAATTTCAGTAAGTTTTATTTCTTATTTATAAAAAATCAACAAAAACAGATTTCATTGTCTTAGGGCAGAATATAATGAGTTTTGTAGGTTTTAATTAAATCTGTAGATTGTCTATATTGTACATTTTGTGAATAAGTGATATTGCAGTTAGTAATTAGACTGTTGATTAGAGTTAGTATAATATTAATTAGTAGATTGTATATAGAGTAGTTAGAGTATTTTAGTTTAGTTTTAGTTTAATTTGTTTAGTTAGTTTAGTTTGTTTTATTTATTGTTAGTTAGTTTTAGTTAGTTTTAATTGTTTTAGTTAGATTAGTTTGTTTAGATTAGTTTTCTCTTTGGTTTTCTTAAGACCTTAGATCGGCTAATGGAGCCGCTAAACCCGTCAGGGTGGTTCATTCCAAATGGCTTGGGTTATTAGACAACCCCGGACCGGTTCCACTCTCTCAGTTGACGGACGGTCAATTTCGCCCGTCAACAGATAGGTACTGTTTCTTGAAATATTTCTTGAAGTCAGACCATTCCATTTGTTTTCCTTTTAAGCCTTTAGCTAATTTCAGATCTTGCCACCAAATGTTGGCTTTTCCTTTTAGATTGTAAATGGCCATTATAACCTTCATATTGTTGGAATAGTTATATATCTGGAAATATTTTTTGATATCTAATAACCATGCTTCATCTTCCTCACTTGTTTTGGATTCCCCATCAAATATAGCAGGTTTAATATTCTTGAATTCCCCTTCAAGATGATCTACTTGTTTCCTTTTTCTGTCTGGTTTTTCTTTATCTTTAGCTGAAGGGGTACGCTCACATGAGTTGTCCTCTTTTTCTGCTTCAGGACCAAAATTCTTGGAGGCCCTCTTACTGACCTCTTCTTCATGATTATCATCCTTTGGTATTTTCTTGGTTACGATGCTGCGCAGTAGGACTGCATTTATCTCTTGCTATTCCTGGTGTGCTTTCTTCAGTTTCTCGTTGTCTTCCTTGAAAACCTGCAGTTCAAGAATAAGATTCCTCATTGTTTCTAGTACTTCCATCGGGGAGCTTCTATCACTATTATATCTTGGATCTCCAAGAGGTCCCTACTCCAGATTTCCTTCCATTATGATTTCTGCATCATTCTGAGCTGCCATAATTCACACAAAACAGAAAGGGTTTTTTGTTTGTAACAAAAAGGTTTATTAGTTTTGCATAAATAAAATATTTGCTAAGCAACTAAAGTGGCCTTGTTCAGGTCCAGTGTAGTAACCTTTTTTCTCTGATACCATATGTAATGAACCTCTAAAATGACCTAACAGATTAAAATTAAACACAAAACTTAATAAGGGGGGATCCTTTAGAAGTCCCACTATTTTTTATTTTTTTATTTTATATATATATATATATATATATATATAACATATGCTTAAACTATGTTTAATCATATAGTGGTTCTAAATACATACACCTAGGTTTCGTGGACCTAAGTTCCCCATTAACACATAATTCCTTTACTGGTGCACAAGGCTATCTCCTTTGATCTGAAAAGAGATATCCACCAGGAGAAGAAAAATATTTGGAAGTTAAACCCAACACAATAGAACAATTAAGGTCTAATACGAATCAGTAGTGTCTTGGGTCGTGGAATGGGTTCTCCTTGTAAAATTATTCATGGTTAGAGTTCTTATAAACACTAAGATTAACATTGCTTGGGTGAGGGGTTCTCACGCAACCACTCTATTCGACTGAGTTTTTAACTAAGCAATACCCTAACCACCCAAGAATATGACACTAGTCTAACTAGAATGGAAAATGGTTAACCTCCAACTATACTCACTTAGTTGCTTCTCGAAAGAGACAACCATTAAATGTGTACTCTAGGTTATTAAGGGAAGGGGATGTGCTTGCCAGATAAGTTAAGAATCTGCTCCTGCAATCAATGGAAGTATGTATATGCAAGTTACGATGACCTTTTCGCTTGTCCTTCCTCTAATCTCGTATTGCCAAGTTTTCCCTAGCACATGGCCCGACTAACCCCGTACTTCGACATTCACTTTGGTAGCTCATCCATAAATTAGGGTTAGGCGAGTTCCTTCATCATCATTGTGGCTCTACGAAATCGACCCTACGTATTATCCTTCGGTGGGGAAAAACTATCATTCTGGAGGACATTTGCCCAACAATCCAATTGAAAAGATCCATCTCACTGGTAAGTTTTCTATTAGTATATCATATCTTATGCAGAGGAAATAGTTTCAGAGGTTTAATTCGATGAATGTCCTTTCCATTTTATAGATCCTACCATAGATTTTATCTCCCTTAAAGTTTAACGATTAATATTCTTTAGAATAAATCTTTTTAGAAATCGGCTTGGATTGTTTGTGTATTTCTATTTTTTTCATTTTAGTATCTTCGCTTTCAATATTTCCTAGGATTACCAGCTATACCCTGGAAATTTTAGTTTAGATTACAATATATTCAAGATTCATTCTCCTTCGTGCTCCTTCAGTGGTTATATGACGAAACCAGAGTTGGCTCGAATGAAATTTCATAAGAAAAACGAGTATACCCTGTGAGTAACACCTCCTTATGTTTTTCTTTGTGAAGGTTGAGTCTACCCGATGGTATCATACTCAGACCCTTAATTAACCAAGAAATCCTACAGTGAATTCTTGCTTGGTAAAATTACAAATTCCGTTTAAGATGACCACGTACAGATTTCCTGGAACCATGTCACGGTATACAACTTTGAATTAATAGTTCTGTGTGCACTTTACAAAGAATATTTTCTTCCTTCAAAAGAAATTCAATCAATAGTTTTTTTTCTTTGTGTTGGTGGTACTGTAAGTGCATGGCGACCTCTCAACGTCTGGTTTTGACGATCTTTGTGTTGACTGCCAGATTCATCCTTATTTTCTATACATTTGATTTTGGAAAGGTTTTAAAACATCTGCTTGTTACAACTCAACTTATAACGTTTGTGCATCAAGGAAAACTAATACTGTTGTCTATTTCAGTTCATCTATTTCACTTTATTTAATTTCCTTGATTGTTGTAACTGTCCCATTTCTATTTCCTTTCTTTGTTTAAAGTGTAGGTATAATTCACTAATGGTGGGCCTTGTGGATGTGAGGTACCCATCAGGGATCCGCTACACTCTCCACCCTTGGCTCGACCGTCTACATAGATAGAAAACGACAAGGCAAGGATCCAGGACTGCAAATTGAAAAGATGAGTGTCTCCGGAGAGGAAGATTAAACTGTTGGTTAAAGTTATCATCCTGTTGTTGTTATCATTACTTTCCTTCAATTAAAGGTTAATAATCACAGAGTCTATTTTTATGTGTATGTCTTCGGTCTACGTGAGTCTCAGAAATCCTCCCCAGTCATCGGTGAGAAAGGTAAACGGGTTTTGAACCCATCATTTCTCAGGCTAAACTCTACAGGTTCTAGAATAACCAATGAAGATCGTGGCTTCAACCAGTTATGTTATAATTACTTCTAATTCGACTTTGGTAATGGCTTTGTTGAAGTCCCCCCTGGGGTCATGTTTTCTCTGTTGGTATAACGCCCATTCTTGTCTAAGTATTGAATCCGTATTTTGGTGTTTAAGACGGTTCAAACTATGTAATAAACTTTCCTTTTATTGAATGGCAATCCTGATCAAAATTATTCGAAATTGTAGATGGAGCCATAGTGAGTCTGTCTCTTTATTTCGATCACTGTATCTACTATTTAAGAAGGAGAAGATGAGTTTTATATACAACTCAACTATTTTTTTTTCGTTTAATTATTCTGGCACTAAAATGTTCCTAGAGTTTAACTTATAGTAGTAGAATTACTGGTACTCTTCGATTTCACTATATTCGATTTATACGAGAATTGATGAGTCATGGTTGTTTCCTTAGCTAGAAATTTCGATTCATATTGTATTATAAGAAAAGGAAAAGAAAACAAGGTTTTCGCATCTCTAATTTTGAAGGGAAAAAATACACATCCAACATATCGTTACAGTTGTAGTTATATATCCGTCAAAAAACTTGATCATGCTCATAGTATAGGAAGGATATATATTTATATCTTCTTGCTATTATAGTCAATAGATTTTGATTTTTCTCTAGGAGGTCTACTCAGATCGCTCACATAAATTTGACATATGCTTTCCTGTATGTGATACAATTATATCGTGGAAAATTTGTACTAGTTTTAATTCCATACTATGCGGGCAGATAGCGATCTGAGTAAACTTATGATTCTGATTTTTTCTTCTATTTGTTTATAGAGAATATGAATACCCCTTTTATATAGACTTAGTTTTTACTCTATCCATGCATAGATAGTTCTGTACCAGAAATTCTGATGTAATGGAAATTACCCTACAACTACCTTTGTAAGTAGAAATATATCACAGAAAATGATTACTCCTAGAACTTAACCACATCCGATCCTTTCGACTCTTATAGCAATAAAAATATAATTATAACATTCCTTCATAATCTAATTCAAATAAAAAAAACAAGTCCGTTCAAAATTGGATCCATGCCATATTCAGTCATCATTTAGGTTTCCTACATTCATATATCTGAACAGATTTTGCCCAAGTTTTGTACCCATATAGAATCTAATAGGACACTACAAATGTGACTAAATCATTCAACAAAGATGGAAACAATGTTGCTCAGGTATGAACTATACATTACATCAGATATTTTCTCATTCAAAACAGAGAAGGAAAGAGATTACATATCTGAACCAGTTCGCAGGAAAACAAAGGGAACAACCACGTTCCTCGCAACCATAGAACAGGACAGCCAAATCACTTGCCCAATTCACACCCTAGCCTGACCATGAATCCATGAGGGCTAACTCGAAAACTCCTCCTCAGCAATGTCTTTCAGTTTCAACAGACTCCTCTTGCCTCACACACAATCAGTGATGTTCATAACAACAAGACAACCAATAGTCTCTTTCCCAGCATACTAGGCAACGTCTCGCCTCCTCACATATGTTATATATACCACCAATGTTTTTGCCTAGGTCTTTTTCCCTCCCTTGGGAATTTTCACAACTTTCTAAATCCCTGATTTTGAGGGGCTGCTAATGGCCAAATCCTTGATTTTCCACTTGTAACAATCATCCGTGAGGTAGTTCCAACATGTTCCCCACTCATGGAATCATGGTCAGCTGATTTTAACATGGCTGTTCCATTTTTCCTCCTACAATAAATATAAAATATTTTGTTTTCATACAAGTGTCATAGTAGAATAGTTAGTTGGGTCCAATCAGGTCTCTACCCAAAAGTCATAATAATTAATTACAACTTGTCAAATTCAAAATTTGGAATTTCCATAAATGACAAAATTTTTCCAAATTCGAATTTTACTAAAAACGGAATAATTTTCTAAAAAAGTTTTAATTTCAAAAATACTTTATTTTTGGGGATGTCACAGGTGAGAAGATCAGAAGAAAATTCCATAAATGCATGGAATTTTTTCTTGTGAAAGGGGGATCATGTTCTTATGATCATCAAAGCATAGATGACATTGAGGTGCCCTTAAAGTACAAACATATAGTGAAACAATGGGTACCCAAGGATCTTCCTGAAATAAACACTGATTTTTGTGTAAACAAAAGGATATACCGGATTGACCCATTTTCATTACCTGGTTTGGAGCTATTTTCCATGGATTCCATAAAGGTCTGTTACGACAGATTAACTGAATTGATGGAGTACGTCAGACCCTGTTATATCTACAAATATTGGATACAAATAGTCCAATATACAAAAAGTATGCAAAGATATGGTTTGGCTGCAAATTATATACAGCTAAAAGACAATGATCAAAATAAAGAAGAAACTATCTACATTGATGGAAGGCAAAAAAAAACAGGGAATATTGCAAGGTTTATAAACAGTTCAGGACCCGCGACCATAAATAAGTGACCCAATTGTGTATTTGAGGGGCGTGAAGAAAACCGTCTATTCGTATGTGCAATAAAATCAATAGTTGCAGGGGAAGAGATATTGATTGATTACAATTTGAATCGAATAGATACAAATGTTTCTATTATGGGGGAAATACGTATACTAATTTACCCAACCTGTAAGCAATGACTCTTGATGCAGGAGCATCGTGCAAAGCCCAAAGCACGCGACTAAGCCAAAGAAATAGTTGGACGCGCGAAGAAAGAAAAAGAGCATGTTTTCATAAGAACCATTTTGGATTTTGAACTTAAAAGGAATTAATGTAATAGTTAGGAAGATGGCGTACTTGCATTTATATCTTGGAGGTTGTAAACAGATCTTGAGCGATTGCTCTCATCTGTAAAACATTAAGGAATTTAAGTCTGTTAAATGCAAGAGTAGGTAGATATGAATGTTAGATTAGACAGTTATAGAACATAGGAGGAAAAACGGATATAAACACCCTCGCCTTTGTATCATAGAGTTAGTTGCATCATTAGAACATTAGCATAGAGCTGTAGCAGAGAGCTATAGAGAAAGACCCATGTACATGAGTTTTGAATTAATATATGTAGATTTGAATAAGATTCCATGGTGTTATGATGTTTTCTGTTTATACATGGTGAATGGTATGTTCATGGTTGTTTATTCTCTCTATTATGCATTTGTTTTAATACTATGTATATGTATGATTTCATGTTGAATGTTTGAAGTTTGAGAGAGAGAGAGAGAATGAGTTTTAATTGTTTCTCTTCCTGAGTGAGATTTCTTGCAAGGAGTGCAGTGAAACATCCGCAAGGAGTGCATTGACAAATGTTCAGAGTTTATCTCTGAGAGCTTAGGAGGGATACCATTGTTCTCATTCTAGTAGAAGTGTAGGTGAAGCACAGAGGCCATGCAAGGTGTGCACAGGTGGGTTGAAAGCTAGAACTTATCAACCAAGGGGAGAGTTGAAGGACTACTATTGCAGAAGGTGCACAGAGTCGAAGAATCAAATACTTTGAAGTATTTGAAAGAGTGCCACAAGGAGTGTGTGCAGGATTCCTTTGGAGTTTTGAGTTTGCAAGTTAAATCTTGAGGAGGGATAGTACCTTTGATGTATTCAAAGGGGGACATGATAGAAGTTATCTCGCAGAAGTAAAGCTCAGGATGGATGACGTTGATTCGTCTCGTAGAAGCCATTGAGGAAGGAATTGAATGGTCGAAATTCTCCATGGAGAACTCGCGAAGTTGCGAGGATCGTAGGATCTAGAGAAGCTGCAAGGTGGATAGAGGTTGCACGAACTCACCCTTCTGGGTTCAAGAATAAATGAGGATCGTTGATTGTGGTCAGGTTGAGCATTGGATCATTTCTCAAACTCGGGGTTCGTGAGTTTGGAGGTGGAAGACCAAACCCTTGGAGTCATGAAGTTCCGAGTTGCGAGAAGCGGAAGAAGAGATCTAGTTCATTGGATCTGAACCAACAGGAACAACCGTGGGATCCAAAACCTCTTTGTTATATCGCATATCGGGGTTTCTGAGGTTGGGAGGATTCAATTTCAACTACAGAAGTTGTGAAGTGGCGAGAGTCGAGAGCTCGTGTGAATGCATGACACATCTGTCAGGCGGGGACCGCAAGGGTGACATGTGGCGTGTACTCATGCATCGAGGGGTCAACCCATAGTTTCCCTATCGCGTCTCGGGGTTTTGCAAGGGGAGAGCACCAAGGTTCGATACTTCAACTCATGAGGTCACGAAGTTGCGAGAGGTGCTAGTGCTTAGCCCTAGCCGACGGTCACGCGTGGTGGGCGCTGACAAAGAAGGAGCTATACCCATATCGTGATCTCGGGCATCAAAGGTTGGAAAAAGAGAAGTTGAGGGGGTTCGACTCATGAACTTCTGAGTTGCGAGAGAAGTCTGTGTAAGGACTAGATCGTGGTCGTATAGAAGCATAAGGCTCACCTTGGAGTAAATATACATAGGGTGAGTTTTACAAAGGACCCGTGGCTTCGTTGGACATTCAAGCGAGAAACAAAGGAGCCGCTTCAGTTAAAGGGAATTTTGGAACGATCCTAAGTAGATCTCGGCCCGAGGGTTTGGGGGTCTGCATCAGTTGTGGTATCAGAGCCCATAAAAAAATTCTTTTATTTTTGTAGCAGAGGAAAGGGAGAAAATTTTATAGCTATGCCACCAAGAAGAAGAGACAGGTGATTACCTAATCCAACAGAGGAAAGAGAAGTGTCAAGAAGAAGAGACAGGCAAATACCTTATCTGGCTGGAGAAAGAGACATGCATGAATTACATGCCAGAATGGATGCTATGGAGACAACACAGAGGTGCACAGTTGACACTGGATATATCAATGAGCATGAAAGTGAAAATGAAGCTGGAAACGAAGAAGTTGTAGTCAAGGATGCTGCAGAAGAACATCTATTTAGGGTTGTTGCAAGGATAGGTGACAGAGCAAAAATGAACATTCCAGTGTATGAGGGAAACCTGGATGTTGAAGAACTTCTAGACTGGATTAGAGCTCTGGATAAATACTTCGACTATGAGGATGTCGAGGAAGACAAGAAAGTCAAACATGTTGTTACTAGACTTAAAGGACATGCAACACTATGGTGGGATGAACTGTAGGCTGACAAACGCTGGAAGGGCAAGTAGAAAATCAAGAGTTGGGATTGAATGGTTGCAAAGATGAACGCCAAATTCATACCCAAGGATTATCAAATTACTCTGTTTCGGAGGATGAAAAATTTGAGACAGAAGCTGATGTCAATGAAAGAATACACTGAAGAGTTCTACAAGATAAACATCAGATCAAGTCATTGAGAAAGCGATGATGAAAAAGTTTCTAGGTACATGAATGGTCTGTGATATGACATTCAAGATGAGATGAGCATGATGATCATTCGAAATGTGGAAGATGCTTATCAGATGGCTCTGAAAGATGAAGAGAAGTTGAGCCGAAAGAAAGGTCAAAGAGGCTGAGGTAGAAGTCAAGCCAGAGGCAAAACAATTTCCCAAGACAAAAATCATAAATCTAAAGAAGAGGGGAAGAAGCCTCAAACTCAACCTAAGAGAGGGGGAAGCTCACAGGGAAGGAAATATGTTGATAGAAACACTTTTCTTCTAGCCAGAGGAATAGGAAGAGGCAGAGGTGGTGAAGTGAAATGTTTTACCTATGGAAAAGTCAGACATAAATCTTATGAGTTTCGAGATAGGAAGAAAGAAGGTGGTGAGACTCACATTGCCGAAGATCAAGGACAAAATGTTGAGGCAGAAGATGCTGAGGGTGGAAGATCTTTGATGATGCGGAAAGTTCTCTTAACGCTAGAGAAAGAGGCAGAAACCCCATCCCAAAGAAACAATATGTTTTGGACTACTTGCAAGACCAAGGAAAGGGTATGCAAGGTCATAGTGGATAGTGGTAGCATAGATAATATTTTTTCTATAGAGATGGTAGAAAAACTCAAACTGGAGACTGTTGCACATCCAAGCCCATACAGAGTTTCGTGGCTACAAAAAGAACATCAGGTAAATTTCACTAAACAATGTTTAGTTGAATTTAAAATAGGAGGATATAAAGATGAAATATTGTGTGATGTCATTCCCATGTATGTTTGTCATCTATTGTTGGGTAGACCATGGCAATATGACAAAAACATGATTCATGATGGGAGAGAGAACACGTACACCCTGGAAAAAAATGGGAGGACACACATGTTGCTGCCGATTAAGGATAAAGAAGTGAAACCAGTGATGAGCAACACTTTACTTCTCATGAGTGGGAAGGAAATTCTTAAGGAGGTTAAGAAGAAGGAAGACACACAATTTATTGTGGTCAGGAAGCCTAGAATTGTTTTGACCAGTATGAGGATGGATGATTTGCTAGAAGAAATCCAGAAGTTGTTGGAAGAGTTCGCTGATATAGTAGTGGACGAACTACCTTGTTTGTTGCCACCGATCAGGAGTATAAGCCATCACATTGATCTTATACCTGGAGCCAGTTTACCAAACAAAGAAGCATACATATTGATGCCGCAGGAGAATGAGGAAGTTAAGAGGCAGGTCCAGGATTTAATGGACAAAGCATTGGTTAGAGAGAGCTTGAGTCCATGCGTTGTTCCAACAGTGCTCAACCCAAAGAAAGACGGAGGCTGGAGAATGTGTACAGACTCAACGGAAATCAATAAGATTACCATCAGATACAGATTTCCATTGCCAAGGATGGATGACTTGATGGATTGCTTGAGTGTAGCAAGATTTTTTTCAAAGATTGATTTGAAAAGTGGGTATCATCACATTCGAATGAGAGAAGGTGATGAATGGAAGACATCATTCAAGATGAATGAAGGGATATATGAATGGATTGTTATGCCATTTGTCTTAACAAATGCACCTAGTACTTTCATGATATTGATGAACTAAATCCTAAAGGAGTTCATCGGGAAATTCGTCATTGTATATCTTGATGATATATTGATTTTCAGTAAGATAGAAGTAGAACACTTGAAGCATTTAGCTATAGTGATGAGGATATTAAAACAAGAGAAGCTACTAATAAACATGAGGAAATCATCATTTATGAGGACATAACTCATTTATTTGGGTTTTGTTATCTCTACAAATGAGCTAAAAATGGATCCGGATAAGGTAGAAGCGATTAAGAATTGGCCATTGTCGAA
Organism: Picea engelmannii; assembly: GCA_009831015.1. Taxonomy (NCBI): domain Eukaryota; kingdom Viridiplantae; phylum Streptophyta; class Pinopsida; order Pinales; family Pinaceae; genus Picea; species Picea engelmannii. Next base: position 74,410 of record ML814305.1, on the reverse strand, counting down.
AGGTGTGTTTGAAGTTCGAAGCTTCCATGGTTTAGCTAGTTTCTATAGGAAATTCATCCAAAATTTCAGTGGGATTAGTGCACTGATGATGGACATGGTAAAGAAAATACACAAATCTTTTCATTGGATAGAGAAAGCAGAGAAGAGCTTCAATCTGTTGAAGAAGAAGATCACTGAGCAACCGATTTTGGTTTTTCCAGACTTTAACAAGACATTCCAGGTCAGGTGTGATGCGAGTGGGTTTGCAATTGGAGCGGTCTTGAGCCAGGACAATATGTCGGTTGCATAGTTCAGCGAGAAGTTGAATGAAGAGAAGATTAAATACTCAACATATGAAAAGGAATTCTATGCTGTCATACAAGCGCTGAAGAAATGGAGACATTATTTGGTTCCTAAAGATTTTGTTTTGTACAGTGATAATCATGCTTTACAATTCGTGACTCAACAGAAGAAGTTGAACCAAAAACATGTTAAATGGGTTGAATACATGCAGAATTTTACTTTTGTGATCAAGCATATTTCTGGAACTTCTAACAAAGTTGTTGATGCTTTGAGCAGGAAATGTTTGCTTATGCAGGAATTCAGAGTCAAGACTTTGGGTTTTGATAAGCTCAAAGAAATGTATAGAGATGATCCAGATTTTAAGGAAGCATATGAGGCGTCTGAGAATCCAACTCTCAGGGATAGAAACCAATGGACTGAATATATGATCTGGGATGGATTATTATTCAGGGGCAATCAACTATGTATTCCAAAATACTCCATGAGGGAGAATCTGTTGAAGGAAAAACATAGTGGAGGATTGGCCGGACACTTCAGTCATGATAAGACATTCTCAAAGCTGAATGGCTCATATTTTTGGCCAGGGATGAGGACATATGTTAAGAGACTTGTGGACAGGTGCAGAATTTGTCATCACACTAAAGGAAAAAGGAAGAACACATGGTTATATCAGCCATTACCCATACCAAAAAGGCTATGGGACACAGTGAGCATGGATTTTATATTGGGACTGTCAAGAACACAGAGAATCTCTTATTCAATCTTTGTGGTAGTTGACAGATTTTCAAAGATGGCACATTTCATACCATGCCAGAAAACCAGTGACACAACTCATATTGCAAACCTATTTTTCAAGGAATTTGTCAGACTTCATGGTTTGCTGAAAAGTATAGTTTCAAATCGGGATACTAAGTTCGTGGGACATTTCTGGAGGACTTTATGGAAGAAGCTGGGGACAAGTTTGTCTTTTAGATCAGCATAACATCCTCAAACAGATGGGAAAATAGAAGTCGTGAATAAGAGCTTGGGAGATTTACTGAGAAGCCTAGTGAATGAACACCACAGTCAGTGGGATCACATTCTGCCACAAGTGGAATTTGCTTATAATGATTCGATCAATAGAAGAACAGGGGAGAGTCCATTCCAAGTTGTATATGGAATGCAGCCAAGGGGAGTTTCTAAATTGAAAGATTCAGAACAAGTTGAATTCAGAAGTGCTAGTGCAGAGGACTTTGCAGAAGTAATGAAGGAGCTTCACAACCGAGTTAAGGAGCGATTGCAGAGTTCAAGTCAAGGATACAAGCAGAGAGCAGATAAACATAGGTGAGAGCTTCAATTTGAAGTTGGTGATCTGATTCTTGCACATATAAGGAAGGAGAGGTTCCCAAGGGGAACATATAACAAACTGAAGATGAAAAAGATTGGACCATGCAAGATCATAAATAAATTTGAGGAAAACACATATGAGATTGAATTACCCGATGGGATCAGAATTTCACCGATATTCAATGTTGTGGATTTGTATCTTTACAAAGCTGAAGAAATAGGAACAGAGAATGAACAGACAGAGGTTTAGTGGAACAAACAAATGCCTGTAGCTGAAAAGCCACAGATGGAAAGAATAATTGACAAGAGAGTCAGCAGGAAGACCAGGAGGAAAGAGTATTTTGAATACTTGGTCAAATGGAAGGGACATCCAGTTGAAGATGCCATTTGGGAAGATGAAACAAAAATTCAGAAGCATCGATAGACCGTGAAAAATCTCATGAACATGAGTTCATGAAAATTTTCAAGTGAGGGAGTATGATGCAGGAGCATCGTGCAAAGCCCAAAGCACACGACTAAGCCAAAGAAATAGATGGATGCGCGGAGAAAGAAAAAGAGCACGTTTTAATAAGAACTGTTTTGAATTTTGAACTTAAAAGGCATTAATGTAACAATTAGGAAGATGGCATACTTGCATTTATATCTTGGAGGTTGTAAACAGATCTTGAGCGATTGCTCTCATCTGTAAAACATTAAGGCATTTAAGTCTGTTAAATGTAAGAGTAGGTGGATATGAATGTTAGATTAGACAGTTATAGAAGATAGGAGGGAAAACGGATATAGACACCCTCGCCTTTGTATCATAGAGTTAGTTGCATCATTAGAACATTAGCATAGAGTTGTAGCAGAGAGTTGTAGAGAAAGACCCATGCACATGAGATTTGAATTAATATATGAAGCTTTGAATCAGATTCCATGGTGTTATGATGTTTTCTATTTATACATGGTGAATGGTATGTTCATGGTTGTTTATTCTCTCTGTTATGCATTTGTTTTAATACTGTGTGTATGTATGATTTCATGTTGAATGTTTGAAGTCTGAGAGAGAGAGAATGAGTTTCAATTGTTTCTCTTCCTGAGTGAGAGTTCCTGCAAGGAGTGCATTGAAAAAGGTTTAGAGTTTATCTCTGAGAGCTCAGGAGGGATACCGTTGTTCTCATTCCAAGAGAAGTGCAGGTGAAGCAAAAAGGTCATGCAAGGTGTGTGAAGGCGGGTTGAAAGCTAGAACTTATCAACCAAGGGGAGAGTTGAAGGACTGTTGTTGCAGAAGGCGCATAGAGTCGAAGAATCAAATACTTTGAAGTATTTGAAAGAGTGCCGCAAGGAGTGCATGCAAGAGTCCTTTGAAGTTTTGAGTTTGCGAGTTAAATATTAAGGAGGGATAGTACCTTTGAAGTATTCAAAGGGGGACATGATAGAATTTATCTCGCAGAAGTAAAGCTTAGGAGGGTGGACACCGATTCATCTTGTAGAAGCCATTGAGGAAGGAATTGAACGGTTGAAATTCTTCGTAGAGAACTCATGAAGTCACGAGGACCGTATGATCTAGAGAAGCTGCAAGGTGGATAGAGGTTGGACGAACTCACCCTTCTAGGTTCATGAATCAATGAGGACCATTGATTATGGTTAGGTTGAACATTAGATCATTTCTCGAACTTGGGGTTCATGAGTTTGGAGGTGGAAGACCAAACCCTTGGATTCATGAAGTTTCGAGTTGCGAGAAGCGGAAGAAGAGATCCAGGCCGTTCGATCTAAACAAGAAGGAACAACCGTGGGATCATAAACCTCTTTTCTATATTGCGTATCGGGGTTTCAGAGGTTGGGAGGAGTCATTTTCGACTACAGGAGTTTTGAAGTTGCGAGAGCCGAGAGCTCGTGTGAATTCATGACACATCTGTCAGGCGGGGACCGCAAGGGTGACAGGTGGCGTGTACTCGTGCATCGAGGGGTCAACCCCTAGTTTCCCTATCGTGTCTCAAGGTTTCACAAGGGGAGAGCGCCAAGGTTCGATACTCCAACTCATAAGGTTGCGAAGTTGCAAGAGGTGCTAGTGCTTATCCCTAGCCGACGGTCACGTGTGGTGGGCACTGACAAAGAAGGAGCTATACCCATATCGTGATCTCAGGCATCGGAGGTTGGAAAAAGAGAAGTTGAGGGGATTCAACTCATGAACTTTCGAGCTGCAAGAGATGTCTGTGTAAAGACCAGATCGTGGTCATATAGAAGCGTAAGGCTCACCCTGGAGTAAATTTACATAGGGTGAGTTTTACAAAGGACCTGTGGATTCATTGGACATTCCAGCGAGAAAAAAAGGAGTCGATTCGGCTCAAGGAATTTTTGGAACAATCCTTAGAGGATCTCGACCTGACGGTTTGGGGGTCTGCATCAGCTTTCATATTTTATGATTTTCATTATGTTATATTTTTTTTATCAACATTTGAATTTTTTTCTCATGATAATGATCACGGTTCTAATTTTACTGTAATGTGGAAGGATGATCGTGGTAAATCAATAGCGACCTTAGAACAGGTAAATGAACAACAATTTTTGAATTGCATTTAATGTGCATTTTATTTCTGTGGCAATCAATTATTTTATTTGTTTACATAACTGAATTATCATTTGTTTTTTCAAATATGTAGTTGGTGGGACATGATGTTGATGATGATTCACTCGGCTAAAGGGATTTGTATGAATCCTCCAACCCTACGATTTTAATAAGGAAAATGATCAATAAAGGAAACAAGGAACTAGCTCACTTGTTAGATATTCTAGATCAAACTCCTGAGGTTGAAGAAAGGATCAAAGAAGTTATGACAAGGCTTAAGAAATATAATGTAATAACCATAATTTCAAGTTGTTTTATTTTTATGTCATAAGATCAATTGTGAAAGCTTGATTTTTAACTTTTACATTATCTAAACGAAAAAATGATTTCTTTCTTATTTAGAGATTTTTGGATCCTGTTGACATTGACATGCATGGTATTGGTAGTAGTGGTGCTGCACAGATGCCATAGGGTCCCAATGCAGGCCCTTGTATAGATTCTAGGATGCACCTATTCATATCTCCACCTTCCACACCATTAGGTGGGAGCCAGGACACGCCCATCGAGGAAGCGACCTCACAAGTAGGCTCTATAGGTGGTGACAGAGATGAGGCCAATGATTTGACAAACTATATGGTTGATTTTCCTAAAGAAATATGTGTGACCAACACAGGGACCCTTAAGGGCACCTTTGTGGTCAATAAGGAAGGGCTTCCATTAAAGCAGGTTAAAGTCCCAGACAATTTTTAAAATTTTATTTTTTTCATGTTCTCTATGTAGACAAATATAAATCATCTAAATTATTATTTTTAAATTAATAATCATACAATAATTTTGCGTGTAGGGAAAAACAATTTTTACAAGTCCTTGGAGAATAAGACTTTGTTGATTTTTGGGCCCACCATACGGGAGAGATGGAATTCCTAGAATTCCAATCTCAAAAAAGAATTGATGGATCATCTAGAAATCCTTTTTGGTGTAGATACTTTTAATAAGACCTTGGCCATGGTCGCAGCTGAACAATATTTAAAATATGCGCAAGAAACATATAGGAGGAACTTGAAACAAAATGATAGGTGTGAGCATCCTCTGCTGATTCCAGAGAGAGAGTGGAAGGCCCTCATCGAGGATGCAAAAGAGAAGAAATTGACACATGAAGGAAAGACACCCTCTAGTCCCAGAAGGTAAATTACAATTTCAATTGAATACGTTCAAATTTTTTTAGATGTAAATAAAACTGTGGTATATATTAACATACTTGAAACTTTTGATGATATATTGATTGACACGTCAAAGGCCACAAAATCAATGCTTGCCAAATTTGGCCAGCATAGGCTAGGCCAGGGCGGCTACTTGAAGTTGCAGTCATGAATTGTAAGTACCTAAATATTTTATTTATATCGCCTTAAAAAGTTTAGGTAATTGCATAGAATAACATAAAAAAATACATACTCTTATGCAATGCAGGGTGACGAGTTTGGTATTGAAACCATGGAGGAAGACCTCAAGCTTGGTTACAAGTACGACTATAAAGCGGTAGTTGAACACCAAAAAATCTTGGGGTGGATACCAAGAACGACTTTGCAGGATAAGGTAAATAAAATTCAATCCACATTAACCTTTATTATTAAAAGAATATAGTCATGTTGGATATTATTAATATTTACAACTTTGTTTTAATCAGGGGAGAAACACTGTCAAGGAACACACTAGTATTATTGCAGAGTAGTGCGTTGATAGCAGTTTGCAAACAAAATATGGTTCTGATCCCATTCAGTCCCAATTTTCCACAGAGGCATAGCCGCACGATGGTGCTACGACCGAGATGACACATGACGGTAATATGACTGTATTTTAATCATATGTACTTAATAATTTCATAGTTATACATGTTGTACTTCCATTTTTTTTTACTTATACATTTATGATTGTCCTTATAAAGTTTTTGATCTCAATGGTAGAGAATGTTGTACTTGAGGCTCGTACAGTTGAAGAGGAGGACGTAGGGGAAACCATTCCAACACTGTCGACCAGTGCGCTAGGTAAATAATTACATTGCAAGTGTTTTTTTTAATATTACTAAGCTAGTTCAATGATATTTAAAAACTGGCCATTTAAATTTTGTATTTTTTTCTTTTGTAGGTGATGCCTCATCACAACAACCTCCATTACACCATGAGTACCCTGCAACTGAGTGTGCTCTAATTGACAGGATGCAAGCACAATCAAATTTTGAAGAGCACCCAGAGAACAAAGACGTAGATATTGATGAAATGATTAGGAACTATAGAGCTAAGAAGAAGAGGTTGGCTAAAAGTATTAAATGATGATGTACATGAATATTTTAATATTTCAATATGTTTTTTTTTTTATGTAAATACTTCAATAGATTTATATGTTGGGTATTGGGGAATTGAGAGTGATGTGATGGGAGGGGGAGGGGCCATAAGAGATTATGCCTTCATTTGGTTGGCTCTGTTCAGTAGAGAATAATTTTTTGGAGTCATTTAATCTTGGAGAAAACCTCCCTCGATCCAACAGAGAAACAACAAATTCAATGTTGACTTTGTTGCTGCTACTTCAAATCAAGGGAGGCATTTTGATCAAATATTAGACGTTTGGCTCCACTAAATTATTCTTGAAACCAAGAGGAGCTCATTCAGGCATGTTCTGACACTCTCGTAAAAATGCATCTTAGAGTAAATAATGCACTACAAATATTTCTTTTATTGATTTTTTAGATATTTATGGAGGTTGAATGATTTTGGCAGGTACTTTAAGATCTTTCTTCATTGATTGAGGGAAGCTCAAGACTAACAGAGGGCCGTACAGCTGAAGATAAATGCATGGGGCCAACCATTCCAATTGCACTGTCGACCAGTTCATCAGATCAGGTGTGATTTCTCCTTTCAACATATAAGTTTATGTAGCCATCAATTCTACTTATTTTAATTTAGATCTATTTATTTCTTTTTAAATATAATATAGATAAAAATGTGTGTAGTGAATAAATGGATCCTTGCTACCATATGTACCTTCTCCTTGGTAGATCTTGTTGCATCAAAGGTTGTAGACAACTCAGGATGTGGGTAGTGTGTGCACTTGTTCTAGGTTCTTCTATTTTCAGGATCATCTGGGTTGTGCCTTGTCTGTGAGTGTTGTGAAATGGTGAAGCATATATTATGGGATTGCTAGTTTTCCATGATTACTGGCTCTGTTGAATGGTTGATATGGGATTAATATGTAGAAGCTAATCAATGGTTAGAGTGCATTAAAGCTGAACACTTTCTCTTAGTTAACATAAGGTAAACAAGTACCAATATTTATTCCATATCACATCTTACCCTATGAATCCCATTAGTCTTTCTCATATTAATAGTCTCTGCATGTATGATATAGCCATAATGAAATCTCTCTACAAGCCATAGTGAAATCTCTCTACCTGTATCATGACCATATGGAGTTTCTCTTATGTGATTCAGATCCTAATAGTAAAGATAAATCTTTTTTCACATCCTGAAAAAGATTCATATCCTGTAGGAAGATTTTTTCACAATTTTATATAAAATGCACAAAACAACTTGTTTAAATGTTGTAAACATTGCTCAATTGCAATACTATGCCATTGTATAATCATCTTTTGCATCAAGGTTATTTAGATTCACTAAGTTGCAAGGGTTATTTCCCCAATGGCTATCAAAGACTTTGGACTCCACTCATGCTCGATAAGGGCAACAACTTTTCCAACTGTTATTAAACCTGTGATTGTATTGATCCCAGCATAATCATGAAGGTATTTCAACTCAACCTTAAGAGATGCACTCTAGCCACATGTTTTATATGCAGATAAACTCCATTGACATTTTGAGTCTACATTGTCAATGGATTGTCTTTGATTTATAAATTCTTGGAATACACCTCTCCTAGGAGCTCCCTGAACCTTGCTTTAATCATTGGCACCACCCTTGATAAAACAAGTCACCTGTGCTTTCTGCAAAGAAGATACTCTCACCATCATCACCAATTGTTTTTTAAAGGGATAGTCCTTTTGTTTTTGGAACAGAGCGATTGCGGTTTCTAAATCAAATGGGGGAACTTGGTCCTAAAGCTATGCTATGCATATCTCAACATCATATAAGAAACACAGCAATAAATATTATAACCCCTATCACTACATTGATTCCCGCTTATAAATATGCCTTTGAGGCATATTTATAGGGTGCACTAGAATTTACTGTATAGGCTTGTGAATGTGTTGCCGCAAAATGTTGTTATGTGTTGCAACAAGCTATCTGAAGTTCTGAAAAACAAACAAGATTTCTTAAATCCTAAGCCACTTCGGAGGAGAAAAATGCTCAC
>ML814305.1:52666-65845 GCA_009831015.1 Picea engelmannii | reverse complement strand
GTGTGATGGCCCAAATCCTAATGCATGACTTTTTTGAAGCATATAAAGTAAATTTTATTGCTCAATTCCCTGGATTTTAGCCTTCGACCATGGAATAGGCCTAACAACCATCCATGGTGTACCAATCCTTGAAATGATAACCATATGTCACTCATGGGTTAATATTATAGGGCCCTAGATATGGAACATTAACCCGATAAGTTAATGTAGTTGTTGCAAGTTTTAGAAATTTACATCACATTATGGCAAAGCATATCAAAATAGTTTATCATACTCTAGATTTAGTTTAGTTAGTTTTGGCAATGAGAGTACATTTTAGTCATTTGTTGAGTTATTTTTGGAAATGGGAGTACTTTTTCTAATTTTACTCATTTTACCCATCGATGCACTACCTCTACCAGTCGACGACATAGTAGGAAATCCGGGAACCCCACCAAATCCCCCTCAGGACGACCAAATATACTTAGTTTTCTTCATTCAACCTCAGATGGTAGGAGAGATGGGTCCATTCATTTATGAAATACCTACTTCATTTTTCCCATAGATCTTCTCCTATGGTACATCTCATCATCAGAGAAGGTCTTTGAATTTGGGGTCAAGGATTCTTCATGCCTCGGAGTAGATCTCACTCTCTACTACTCTACCTTGGATGCTACAACTCATCCCACAAGTACAACTACAAATATTCCCATAGGCCCGTGGGCAGAGTTGCATCTACAAATCATGTGAATAAATGTTTATGTTGAAGGGGCTCAAGCACATGTCGAAAATACTAATGTTGAAGTTTGGGATAAGGCTGGGGTGCATGCAAAACATGCATCTATGGAACTCGATGCTCAAGCATGTGTGGTGTCCACAAATGTTTACATGGAATATTTTTCCCAAGGTCCATTACAAATGGTGGATTGAGTGTCAATGTTGATATGGGAGCACCCAATGAGGGGATTATTGATATTTTTCCAGAGGGATACCAAATAACATGCTCCATAATTGGGAATTATTCAATGTTGAGTGACGTCCAATACATCGGGTGGCTCAATGGATAGATTGATCCAATGTTTGAGATAATGGTCTCCACATGTTAAACAATTGTTCATTAGGTTGAGGATTGCAAGGGATTCTATTTCTATTGATAATATTACTCATGGTAAAATCTGTTTTAATCATTTTTTTTTTTATGTTAGGTTGAAGTCATTGTCTAATGAACACCAGTGTAAAACATAGAAGAAGTTCATTGAGAGGAATAAATATGACCAGAACCAATTTATCATTGATAATATTTTGATCCATGTACGAGGGTGTGAGAAATTGTGCATTCTTGTGGATATTCCAAGGAAATGTGAGATGGTTAAACCACAACATGTATTATGAACTTTTTCATTACAAATATTTGTAGAGCTTGTTGGAAGAATGGAGGTTGATTATTGGTGTGCCAAGTGTCAATGTTGATATGGGAGCACCCAATGAGGGGCTTCTTGATACTTTTCCAAAGGGATACCAAATAAGATGATGCATAATTAGGTAGTATTCAATGTTGAGTGAGGTCCAATACATCAACTGGATTGATGGAGGAATTGAGTCAATGTTTGATATAATGGTCTCCACATGTTAAACAATTGTTCACTCGGTATTCGTTTTCCCTTGTATTGTGTATGACATGGAAGAGATATTTTCCCTTATACTCAAATATCACTCACAGACCCACTCTATATATCATCTCATCTTGTCCTTGTTTCATTTTAATTTTTCAATCGGTCGAATTTTAAAAGAAGCAAATATTAAAAGACATTGTATGAGGGATAGAGTACATGATGGAAAATGATGACCAGTGAATGGGGCCAACGTTGAATTCTTTTCAAAATGTTTATGTATGACATCATGACACAACCACAGATTAGTGTACGTATTTCTGCAAATATTTATTAATTTGTATTAATGGTGTTCAATCTGTAAATGTCACAACCACATATTAGTGTACTTATTTCTAATAATATTTATTAATGGTGTTGAATCGGAGTAGGCTAAATTCAGAGCAAACAAACAACTTTTCAGGCAAAAAAATGGGTCTGAGCACGAATGTCCCTATTCATGTGTCTTCTAAAATAAAAAATTCATTCACTACATGGAGGATGTTAGTTCATTCCTTTTTCAAAAACCTTAGCTCTCATTGTCTAGATCTAATTCTATCCTTTAAGCACCCTTCTTTTTAGGACGAAAGTCAAACATGGAGTTTGAATCATTAACCGCCATCTCCTCCGGTACCACATGAAGAGGGGGTGTATGCTACCCTATGATTCATATCACATGTACTAGCTTTCTTTACTCAGTCCCTTAAGGAGAATGAGGGATTTCTTCTAGAAGAAAAAAAAACACTCATTATATGGAAGAAGTTAGTTCACCACTCTTTGAAAATACCAAGCTCATGTTATCTAGACCTAATTATACCCCTTAAGATCCCTTCCTCTTGGACTAAAGTCATTTGAAGTTTGAATCATTGACTACCATCTCCTCCAATCCACACAGGGAGGGGGGAAACACTATCCTATGCTTCATTTCACATGTACTAGATTTATTTACACAACCCTTCGAGGAGAATGAAGGATTTATTTATTCGAGACAAAGTGACAAATTTATTGAGAGAAAGGAAGAGTTTTTTCCACTACTCTTTCAAAATACCTAGTACTCATTGTCTACACCTAATTATATCCCTTTAACAACCTTCCTGTTGATCCAAAGTTCATTTGGACTTCTAATAATTAACCACCATCTCCTTTAATCCTGATACTATGCGTTTTTGAATGATATAATTGAGTGTGACTTTAAATCCTTCAAATTAGTTTTGTTCGATGTCAAATGGTTTAGGCTACAAATACATGAACATGATGAGGAAAGAACCGTTATTCAACATGCCAACGAATTTCTGATGATTAAAACAACGGTGTTTGAGAAAACGAATGACTGTTATGTTTTTCCAAGTCAATGTGAATAAGTCTTTTACTCAAAGGTTCCAGGTAAAAGGGACTGGTCATTTGTTGTTAGATATGATCCAAGAGGAAGGCCAATAAAGTATACTGTAGATGAGGAAGATGATATTGAAGAAGAAGATGATGTAGAGCTAGATCAGGAAGAATATGGGTCGATAGATGAAGAATACGGAGAATATGAACCAGGCGTAGGAGACAATGAACCAGTTCTTGATGATGATATCAATAAAGATATGCTCGAAAATGACATTGATGATGATGATGATATCATCAATCCTTTCAACAGTGTTTCTGAACTAGATGTTAATACAAATATTGAGTTGGATGATCAAGAAGAAGATACAGAAGAGGGATGATAAAAATGTTGCGTTGGTCGATGAGGTACATAACTAGATATTTTAATTTGTATGAATTATTATTCTCTTTAAATAATTTTTAATTATGTTGGTTAATTACATGTTTTTAAATTTTATTTCACTTTTTTTCTGGTAGTTTGTATGCATGATTAATATCTTGTTTTTGNCATATGAGATTTCACCTTCAAGTAGTTGGCCTTGTTTAGTAGAGAATAAATTATTCTCAAAACCAAGATAAGTTCATTCATTCTTCTTTATACTCAAAGATCACTACAGACCCACTCTATATATCGTCTCATCTCGTCCTAGCTTTGTTTTAATTTTCTGATCGGTATATGAGGGTATTGTTTTTCATTTATATTGTGTTCACTATTTTTTGATGTGGTAGAATAGGAATAACACTACAAATCCTAGACCTCCATACAACCTGATCATGGATGCCATTGATTTGGAATTTTTGTTTCTTTCCAACATCATTATATTCACTATAGATTGTTTAGAGGACAATTCCTTTAAACAACAAAATTTAAACCTCATATAGTTTGGCTAACAAACCCATCATTTTTTGCAACACTACTCATATATACATAAATACAGTTTCCAAGAAACCAAAAAGTAACTTTCCCCTCAGGCTTCTAAGATCGACTTGTTATAGGAAGCTTGTTTGACATGCCTACAACAAACCTGACCCTCTTGTTGTTGAAAAATTGGTTCAATGAAGCTCAATCTACCTTTGTTGATCAATTCTCTAGGTTATTTCTCTTCTTGTGGATGAAACTAAGACCCCCTATGTCTCATATTTTAATAGCATAGGCCACTCCTATGATGTAACAATTTTTCAACATGTTAATCAACCTGGCCAAACTCACAAAAAGCTGTAATGAAACGAATGAAGAGCATGGCCAAGGTTGGGAAACCAAGGGAAAGCCAAGGTGAGTTGGCAAGAGGGGCACCCAAACACATGTTAATTGTGCATGCAGAAGGTCTCAAATACCTTCTCATGAAAATGCTTCCGTATCTACAAATGCTTCCAACTACTACAAATCTAAGTGTATTGGGTAGCCTGGTCTAAACTCTTAGAGAGAATTTCTATCTACTAAGGTTGCATCATGTAGCTCAAAACACCCTTCTAGAAACACCCTTGTAGATTGATAAGACAAAACCTCTATCTCATATTCTGAAAGGAGTACATAAGTGCTCTGCCCACAATCCCAATGCTAGAGCCGCCAAAAATTACTCGATTGTTGAGGATTTGGGCCAAACCCCATGCGCAATGTTGGCTTTGGAAGTGCTCCAAACATGTCCTTCATAGAGGAATGCCTTGTAGATATATAAGACAAAACCTCTATCTCATATTCCAAAAGGAGTACTTAAGCGCTCTGCCCACAATCCCAATGCTAGAGCCGCCAAAAATTACTTGATTGTTGAGGATTTGGGCCAAACCCCATGCGCGATGTTGGCTTTGGAGGTGATCCAAACATGTCCTTCATAGAGGAATGGCTTGTTATCTACGTTAGGAGCTCTAGACCCATTTGGATCAATGGTTATCAATTTTGATGTCATGGACGTTAAGCCTCACTTACTTTACCACGTGGCCTTTCAAATCCATGTGGAGAACATGAAAATTACCATCAAATGTATTGTAATTGATGAAGGTGCTTCAACATTTGTGATGTCTCTAGCCTGTTGGAAATCCATTGGATCTCCGCCCTTGTCTCAATCCATGACCATGTTGACTACATTTGATGGGAATTCTTTTAGACCCCATGTGATTCTTCCCGCTTTCCTAGTCTATTTAGGTGGAAAGAATGTGGAGGTGGAGGTGGAGGTGGTTGATGCCCCTCTCGACTAAAATATACAGGGTGTAATTGGACTTATGACATCATCACTATCCACAAAAAAAAATCTTTGTGATCCATAGGAGACTAATGTTTTCCTTCTCTTAATAAATATGTATACATGTGATTTATTGCAGCTCTATTGTGCATCACAAAAGTAAATGTTCCAAGTTCCTCGCCGACTGTAGACTTATACTTTACACCCTTCACAACCCCATCCTTGTCAATCAAATAAAGTATTGTTCCTTTCTCCAAATGAACCCCACAGTCACATGAACTTTGATTCAAATTAGCTTCTAGTTCACATTCGTCATACAAGCAAGCAATATACAAGAATGGAGCATAATGAAATGCACATTGCAACCTAATAAAATGCCTCAATTGTGTAAATTAGTTATAATTGTAAGTCTCCTAGCACTAACTGCAATGCCAACCACCAAGAATCATGTGAAGCTAGAAAGAATACCCAAGTTTGGATTGGTGTAAGTTTTACCCCAGTACAACAGGCATAGAAGGCTGAAGACATGCCATTACTACAATGGCCTAAATCAGTTAATGATAGGAATAGTGCCCTGAAAGACTAAAGAATTGGTCCCTCTAACGTATAATGAAGTTGAAATGTACCCACATTTTTTACTAAGAAATGAAGGTACAACATTTCCATTGACAACAAGAGTTCAAACACTCAAGGGTGCACTAGAATTTACTGTATAGGCTTGTGAATGTGTTGCCGCAAAATGTTGTTATGTGTTGCAACAAGCTATCTGAAGTTCTGAAAAACAAACAAGATTTCTTAAATCCTAAGCCACTTCGGAGGAGAAAAATGCTCACCGGACCTCCTCTTGTATAGAAGAGATCCTACCTTGTCTCTTTTGTAATAAGGGTAACAGTCTTCTTAACCTTGGTTTAATCCCTCATAAGTCAAAGTGTGTGTCTCTGGCTATTCGTAGTAAAGAAGGAGTTATTAAGAAAATAGAACCTCATTGGCCTATTGAGTCGGTCTTTAAGGTGTGTATAGCGGGGGCTCATGGTCTTGTTTCTTATGGGTTACTAACAATGATTTGAGATTTGATTTCTGTGAGGGCACTTTTTCAATTCAATTTAGGCCACTGTGGACTTTATTCCTTGCTACGTGTTATATGTGTGATTTATTAAATATTGGAATCCACTTGAATCACATGAGAGGTACTGCTACTGCTATTGTTGTGAAGAAAAGTAAAATTATCCTCCCACTCTACTAGCTTTTATGATCGACGGTCCTGCTACTGCTGTGAAAAGTAAAATCCTCCTCCCACAACTAGATTTTATGGTAAAATCTATTCCTTTCTCAATAAGGAAGTCGTCCTGATTTGGCTTCTTCTTTTTAATTTTCATATTCAATAGGATTAAGAAAAACCATATTTAAAGATTTATCATAGATTTATTAAGTTTAATGCACTCTTATCCTCATACATTTTGAATTTTAAATGTTTTAAATGTCATAGGAGGGTTTTAAATGTTTCTCAATGTCATATGAATGTTAAACCATGTTGAAGGTATGTTAAACAATGTTGAAGGTAACCATTCGCACCATTAGAGTGTGCACATGACCTCTACGAGGAGAAAGGGTATAGTTTGCGAGGAGAGAAAGGGGATCACATGAGATTGCGAGGAGAAAGGGTATAGTCTGCGAAGAGAGAAAGGGGAGCATGCAAGTCTGCAAGGAGAGCAAGGGGAGCACACTAGTCTACAAGGAGAAAGGGGATAGTTTGCGAGGAGACCAAAGGGAGCACGCTAGTCTGCGAGGAGAAAGGGGATAGTCTAATGCGAGGAAACATTGAGGAGATAGTCTGCGAGGAGACAGGGAGTAAATAGTCTACAAGGGAGAGATAGTTTGCGCAGAATCTATGGAGCACTCGACTACTCAAGGGCACACGCGAGGGCACCAGGAATGGTGAGTACCCTATAAAAATTGTGTTAGTGTTATGGCGGTAACCTTGTCTTGGTGACACTCGTGACCAATCTAGTGGTCAATTTGTGGTCCTGTTGGGTTATGTTCATGCTCCTATGGTGTTAAGGTTAAGATTAATAGCATTTTTTACGGAGTTGGACTAGGGTTATCACACATCCTCATGTCTTTAAAAAAAGTGTCGATGGTGGTTCTCCTCAAGGTGACATTTGTTTTGTAGGATTAAGGGAAGTTGGGAAACCATGGGAAGAATTTGGAAAGAAAGAAGATATTTTCTAAAAGGAGGAGAACTACATAGGCACACTGTCTTCAAATAATTGTACAAATTTCATTTTCATTGTTGTCATGAACCTTGATGCTATTAGAGACACCTATGAGCTTGCCAATTGGTTAGACTGATGAATGTAAGATCTTCTTAATACATTTGTCACTTTAACAATCTTAATCTATCCCATGCTACAATACCTTATAAGTCTTGTACTTCTTGCTAAACTTTCAGTTCATGTCCTAGATTTCTTCATCACAAGTATTTATTTATTGAGAAAATTACTCCTTATGTAACCTTAGTATCACTTGAATACACTTCTTGTGTGTCTATTGTAATTCTTTGTTTTGTCCTTCCAACTTTTCTATATTCAACTACTTCTCCTTAGTAAGTTGTCCCCAGAGCTTGTGTTTCTTCCCATGATGACTCAATTATGCTGCAAGGTAGCTATACATTGTTCCTATAATTTTGCATTCTACATAGTCTAACTATATAGACTATAGTATGCATGTGTTTCTATCTTGAGTCTTCCAATTGATTCATGGTACTTTCTATATAAAATATCCCTCATAGTATTGAATTTGATATTCCCTTGTTGCACACAAGGGAATAAATACCAAATATAACTTCTAGGATTAACTACAATATAAAATCCATTTTCTTCCTACTTAAAATTGTCTCTTAACAATGAAGCAAAGATGCAAAATGTTGTTGGTTTTTAGTGAAATTGACCTCTTGGAATGTCTAGGGCCTCAAGGACCCCAACAAAAAACACATTTTCCACCAATTGTTGACTTCTTTGGCTGGACCAAATATTATTTGTTTACAAGAGATCAAAATTGTGGGTTTTATGCTTCATACTGCCTTGTCAATCATTTGGCCTGGGGTTAGATTTCTTCAAGTCGTGCTAATGGAAAAGGAAGATCATAGTCCTTGCCTCTCTAAAATTTTCCAATGTTGTTGTTTAATGGGAATCGAGATATAGACCCCTCCCAACAACTTCTGTGTATTCTTCTTAAACTAGACAGTTTAATTTTCAAGTTAGTCAATATCTATGCCTCTGATGATATCGATGTGTGTGCAACCTTTTGGCATTAGATTTCCAATGGCCTCCCTAATGTCCCCTAGCGTATTTGCGAGGATTTCAACATGGTAGAGTGACAAGAAGACAAAGAAGGGGCACATCCTATACAACTTTTGGTTAGAGAGAAAATGTCTTGGTGGGTGCTAAAGGCCAAACAGGGCCATTATGACCCTAATCAATAATCGAAGGAAACATTCCATTGAACTATGGTTCACATGGACAAATTTCCACAAAGGGGTTAAGAGAATTTACCAATGACTGGACAAAGCCCTCTTATTAGAGCTTTATTTACTTCTTGCTTAGTGCATTAGCCTTGCTTGGCTATTGGATTGCTACCAGGATTCTTCTCTCTGTCAAGGTCAAGGTGCTCGGAGGGTGTCTTCGACCTATGGTTTGGTGACAATAGTGATATTGTCTATGGTAAAATGAGAACATTCTAATGTTAGAATGTGCTCGTTTAACCATAGAAAATATTAGTATTGTCACCCAACCATAGGCCGAAGCCACCCCGAGCACCTTTTACCTTGATAGAGAGAATAATCCTGGTAGAAAATCAATATCCAGGCAAGGCTAATGCACCAAGAAAGAAGTAACCAAAACTGATCAGAGAGTCCAACCCAGAAAGATAGAAACAATAGACTTCAGAACTGGCGGTAGAACCTTCTCCAAGACTTGCTCATAAGACTGGAAAACTACAATGCACACAAGTGTATCTCTACGATTCTGAGAAGTGTGTGTAAAGTGAAGAATGGTGCCCTGTATTTATACTAATTCTGGCAGACTGCTTGGGTCGACTTCTCATTCTGGGTACTAAATAATTCATATTAATTTTCTCCTTTAGTCGACATCTCTTCTAGGGTTACATTCAATTCTTTTCCCTATTCCAGAACACCAAGGTTTGCACAAGCCTGCAGAACACTGACAAATGTAAATATGTCCAATCTCAGGCTTAGATGACACATTTCAGAAAAGAGTTCAAGGGCTTGCAGATCAAGTTCATTTTGCACACATGATGCAATCATTGAATTCCACAATGTCAAGCTTACTATGGCCATTTCATCAAACACTTTTCATGCATAATCTACAATCCCATATTTTGCATACATTGTAACAAGAGCACACCCCACAGAAACATCTGACTGAAATCCAGTTTTAGCAATGTGAGCATGCAACTCCCTCCCATAATCGACAACTCCAAAACTCAAACAAACTCCTAGAATGATAGCAAGCATAAATTCCCCAACATTGACCCATGTTCGATGCATTAGGCCAAAAAGATCCATTGTCTCTTCATAATATCCATTCTTACTATACCCTGCAATCATTATATTCCATGACACTAAATTCTATTCTATTAAACTTTAAACACTTGGCGTGCATTCTCCACACTTCCACATTTTGCATACATGTTGATAAGGTGATTTCTCAGAATGATAACTGACTCAAACCCACTATCAATCATGTGTTGATGGACTCTTCTACCATCTTCAAGAGACCTACTATCAATGTATTTTAATACGAAACGAGTATAACTATTGGTGTCCACTTGCATTTTTAATGGGTTCATCAATTGGTTATCCATTGTCAATGCATTCAATTCCTGATTGTTCCTGTACCGACTCTCGTTACCCTTCTGTTGGGGTATTTGACACACATCAATGGTTATGAATGGCCTGGGAGTGGAACCCATCATTTTCATACAAAGAGGTTGCATCTTATATGAGAAATAGGGACTATTCCACTTCAAAAATTAATGGTTGGTGAAGAAAACTTACCTATTTAGCCCACAAGTTTAAGCAAATAGAATTGTAATCAATATACACAGTTTATAAAATTGACCCATTTGACTAAATTTATACCACAATTGGCAAAATGGGTGTAATTAACCAATGTCCCCACGAGGAATCTCAATCAGAGCATTGGCAGAAATCCATGAACATAATTTGGATCATCCACATTGAATCTGGTTGATATATGGATGGAGATCAACAATATGATTGATATATGGATGAATATCAACAATAAGATATGTTTTTTGGCCTCTAATTGATGATGAAAAAAAAATGGAGATGGAGCAACCCTTATAATAATCTTTGTTGTTGTTTTGTAATGAAACAACCAATAGACATGTTGCTGGAAACCAATTTAGGTTTGCACCATAATTTTCCAAAGGAAATTTCAAACATTTCTAGAAGTCTACTACATTAAAATTTGTCCACAAATTTGTTGTCTAACTTAGCCCAAAATAGAAATAAGACTAACTAGATCTTGAATGTCTGTCTCCAATGAGCACAAATAAAACAAGACATCCCATTCCTTAAATTAGTGGATCGATCCTCCATATGAGGCTATTATTCTGTGGTAAATTTTTTCTTTTCAAATGCCAACACACTATATCCTCATTAAAATGGAAATCATCAGCCAAAAGAAGAATAGTTTCTTTCATGAGGTCTATGTTGCCATTGTTTTAAATTTGGAGATGAAGTCAGGCTTAAACACTTCCTCGTCTCACAAACCTAGAAGGTAAATACAACACAAAAGAATCTACAAATCATCTCCAAACTTGTATATAAATACTAGTTAGCAATGGAATTAGCATGAGTCACCAAATTGAACTTACATGTTTTGTATGCTATACGTGGTCCAAACAGGGTGAAAATTGTCTTCAAAATGTTTCTCTTTCAAAAGGCTCCCACTGATCAGAAACACCAAATCTACAAGATTCCATATGATTCCTTAGTACAAACATGGTGAATATTGCATCCTCCATCTCTAAGTAGTAGATAACTTTCAGTGCAAATGAAGGCAAGAAGACAACAAGTAAAGTAGGCAAAGTAGTAGTTTCAAAAATCACTATGTAGTATGCACTGTAAACTAAATAGCATGAAATTCTTGTGTATCTCGACACATGGAAAAAGAATGAATATTTTCAATTTCACTTACTCTAAAACATTACCAATATTCCCCTCATGTACATAGGCCATTGTTGAAATGATGCAAGCAGTGGGCATCTATCACAACAAATTCCCAACCAACAAGCTTGGAGATGAACTTGATGGCGGTATGGCAGTCATTGCACACATAAAGTTCTTTTATTTTATTTTTTATATCCAGATAGGTGTCTCAACGATGGTGTTGATGAGACCAAAAGAAATTTGCAAGTTTCTCACTATGAGGATGGAAGGATGGCTCTTGTGTGATATTATGTAGAACAATGTTCATGTTAGTCCCATTTTGTCATCTCACTCATAAAACGCTCGATGTACAATTTTACTTCATTCACCATAATTTGATTACTTAGTTGTGATTGACTTGTTGTGCTCTCATAATAAGCATGACACACTGCTCCATCATACAAAGGTTTCTTTGGAACACTAAAAATCTCTAGATGTATATTAGGAAGAACATGAACATTAATATGAACAAAGAGATTTGTATGCCAGGAATGGAACTCTTTAAATTCCAACAATCCAATGTCTTTTGGAAGCTGAAGTTTAAGCATTGTACACTTTCCCTGAATGAAAGTGTATTGAACAGAACTTAGAGTACACAAATCAAATATCAATGTATGCTAGCAACCATTCATCTTGGAATCAATATTCCCTACGTCATCAAAGCCTCCAAACACAACATTCTTTAGAATATAACCAACATTAGTGTAATGTCCCCAAGGTCAAGCCCTGATGTAAATCATGTTGATGAAATGAATTGTAATTGTGTTGTATAGGCTGGCGAGCCAAGTTATATAAGATGGTAGGCTTATGTGATTGTTAGGCTAGAGAGCCTAAGTGTTGAAGGCCAAGAGCCTGATTTTGTACATGTATCTATGCAGAACATTAATAAAAATATAAACACCACCGTGTGCAGACAGACCACGATGAATGAGTGATGGGGGAATGAGCTTCTACAGAGTGGGCAAGGTATTAGGGGCTATAAGGTGGGAAGAGGGGCTAAGTGTTGAGCCTAGGGGCTTAAGTCCTTGGGAATAATATTTTAATATTATTCCAAAAGACATGTGAATTATATGTTTTTATCCTAAGTTCCTGGGAAGGAGAAAACATGTGCAAAGGAGATGCATGCTAATGGAATGCATGTAGTTTCATGGGTGACAAGTGTCAACCCAGGTGCATGCGAATAAAATGGCTGAGATGAGCCGTGATGGGGGTTCTTTTCCCATTCCACCATCGACTGTCTGAAGGGGGAGCCCATCTGACCTTTGCAAGAGACCCTCGTGCAATTCTGAAACCGTGGGAAAAGCCTATGTTTGTTTCTGAAAAGTTGGTACACCCCCTTCTGTTCTGAACTGTTGAGCTTGAGTCGATCCCTACGTGGAAAACTTGTCACGCATCCCAGAGAACCAGAGCGTGAGTCTATCCTGTGTTGTCGGATTGACAAAATGAAAGTGTCCCATTCTTTCTGAGCCTAGTTATGATGTTGCGTTTGTCTGTTGCTACCCTCGGGGTGTTCGTGTATGGGTTCCAGTGGATTGCAGTGGCCATGTAGTGCTTGAACCGCATGGTTTACTAGCCAGTGTGAGTTCGTGTTGAGCCTGTGTGTAACCTCTCTCTAGGTGAGGGAGGTGATTGTTGTTTTAAAAGGTAGGTTGTCAGGCCTACGAGCAACTCCCTCCAGGTGAGAGAGTTGTTGGGAAGAGGTTTCTCCCAGAGAGAGTCCAACACCAGCTTTAGGCTCTAAGACTTCTAG
>ML814305.1:19054-46457 GCA_009831015.1 Picea engelmannii | reverse complement strand
TAGTTTTTACTCTATCCATGCATAGATAGTTCTGTACCAGAAATTCCAATGTAACGGAAATTACCCTACAACTACCTCTGTAAGTGGAAATATATCACAAAAAATGATTACTCCCAGAACTTAACCACATCCAATCCTTTCGACTCTTATAGCAATACAAATATAATTCTAACATTCGTTCAGAATCTAATTCAAATAAAAAAACAAGTTCGTTCAGAATTGGATCCATGCGATATTCAGTCAGCATTTAGGTTTCCTACATTCATATATCCGAACCGATTTTGCCCAAGTTTTGTACCCATATAGAATCCAATAGGACACTACAACTGTGACTAAATCATTCAACAAAGATGGAAACAATGCTGCTCAGGTCTGAACTATACATTACAAAACAAGTTCGTTCAGAATTGGATCCATGCGATATTCAGTCAGCATTTAGGTTTCCTACATTCATATATCCGAACCAATTTTGCCCAAGTTTTGTACCCATATAGAATCCAATAGGACACTACAACTGTGACTAAATCATTCAACAAAGATGGAAACAATGCTGCTCAGGTCTGAACTATACATTACATTAGATATTTGCTCATTCAAAACAGAGAAGGAAAGAGATTACATATCTGAACCAGTTCGTAGGAAAACAAAGGGAACAACCACGTTCCTCCCAACCATAGAACAGGGCAGCCAAATCACTTGTCCAATTCACACCCTAGCCTGACCATGAATCCATGAGGGCTAACTCGAAAACTCCTCCTCAGCAATGTCTTTCAGTTTCAGACTCCTCTTGCCTCACACTCAATCAGTGGTGTTCATAACAACAAGACAACCAGTAGTCTCTTTCCCAGCATACTAGGCAGTGTCTCGCCTCCTCACATATGCTATATATACCACCAATCTTTTTGCCTAGGTCTTTTTCCCTCCCTTGGAAATTTTCACAACTTTCTAAATCCCTGATTTTGAGGGGCTGCTAATGGCCAAATCCTTGATTTTCCACTTGTAACAATCATCCCTGAGGTAGTTCCAACATGTTCCCCACTCATGGAATCATGGTCAACTGATTTTAACATGGTTGTTCCATTTTTCCTCCTGCAATAAATATAAAATATTTTGTTTTCATACAAGTGTCATAGTAGAATAGTTAGTTGGGTCCAATCAGGTCTCTGCCCAAAAGTCATAACAATTAATTATAACTTATCAAATTCAAAATTTGGAATCGCCATAAATGACAAAAATTTTCCAAATTCCATAAATGCATGGAATTTTTTCTTGTGAAAGGGGGATCATGTTCTTATGAACATGAGAGCATAGATGACATCGAGGTGCCCTTGAAGTACAAACATATAGTGAAACAATGGGTACCCAAGGATCTTCTTGAAATAAACACTGATTTTTGTGTAAACGAAAGGATATACTAGATTGATCCATTTTCATTACCTGGTTTGGAGCTATTTTCCATGGATTCCATAAAGGTATGTTACGACGGATTAACTGAATTGATGGAGTACATCGGACCCTGTTATATCTACAAATATTGGATACGAATAGTCCAATATACAAAGAGTATGCGAAGATATGGTTTGGTTGCAAATTATATACAGCTAAAAGACAATGATCAAAATAAAGGAGCAACTATCTACATTGATGGAAGACAAAAAACAACAGGGAATATTGCAGGGTTTATAAACAGTACAGGACCCGCGACCATAAATAAGTGACCCAATTGTGTATTTGAGGGACATGAAGAAAACTGTCTATTCGTATGTGCAATAAAATCAATAGCTGCAGGGGAAGAGATATTGATTGATTACAATTTGAATCAAATAGATACAAATGTTTTTATTATGGGGGCAGTATGTATACTAATTTATCCAACTTGTAAGAAATGACTCTTGATACAGGAGCATCGTGCAAAGCCCAAAGCACGTGACTAAGCCAAAGAAATAGATGGACACGTGAAGAAAGAAAAAGAGCACGTTTTCATAAGAACATTAAGGCATTTAAGTCTCTTAAATTCAAGAGTAGGTAGATATGAATGTTAGATTAGACAATTATAGAACATAGGAGGGAAAACAGATATAAACACCCTCGCCTTTGTATCATAAAGTTAGTTGCATCATTAGAACATTAGCATAGAGCTGTAGAGAAAGACCCATGTACATGAGTTTTGAATTAATATATATAGCTTTGAATCAGATTCCATGGTGTTATGATGTTTTCTGTTTATACATGGTGAATGGTATGTTCATGGTTGTTTATTCTCTCTGTTATGCATTTGTTTTAATACTATGTGTATGCATGATTCCATGTTGAATGTTTGAAGTCTAAGAGAGAGAGAGAACGAGTTTCAATTGTTTCTCTTCCTGAGTGAGAGTTCCTGCAAGGAGTTCATTGACATGTTCAGAGTTTATATCTGAGAGCTCAGGAGGGATATCGTTGTTCTCATTCCAGCAGAAGTGCGGGTGAAGCACAGAGGCTGTGCAAGGTGTGTGCAGGCGGGTTGAAAACTAGAACTTATCAACCAAGGGGAGAGTTGAAGGACTGCTGTTGCAGAAGGTGCACAGAGTCGAAGAATCAAATACTTTGAAGTATTTGAAAGAGTGCCACAAGGAGTGTATGCAGGAGTCCTTTGGAGTTTTGAGTTTGCGAGTTAAAGCTCAAGGAGGGATAGTACCTTTGAAGTATTCAAAGGGGGACATGATAGAAGTTATCTCGTAGAAGTAAAGCTTAGGAGGGATAACGCTGATTCGTCTCGTAGAAGCCATTGAGGAAGGAATTGAACGGTAGAAATTCTTCATGGAGAACTCACGAAGTTGCGAGGACCGTAGGATCTAGAGAAGCTGCAAGGTGGATAGAGGTTGCACGAACTCACCCTTTTGGGTTCAAGAATCAACGAGGACCGTTGATTGTGGTCAGGTTGAGCATTGGATCATTTCTCGAACTCGGGGTTCGTGAGTTTGGAAGTGGAAGACCAAACCCTTGGAGTCGCGAAGTTCCGAGTTGCGAGAAGCGGAAGAAGAGATCTAGGCCGTTGGCTATGAACAAGAAGGAACAACCGTGGGATCCAAAACCTCTTTGCTATATCGCCTATCGGGGTTTCAGAGGTTGGGAGGAGTCAATTTCAACTACAGGAGTTGCGAAGTGGCGAGAGTCGAGAGCTCGTGTGAATGCGTGACACATCTGTCAGGCGGGGATCTCAAGGGTGACATGTGGCGTGTACTCACACATTGAGGGGTCAACCCATAGTTTCCCTATCACGTCTCAGGGTTTTGCAAGGGGAGAGCACCAAGGTTTGATACTTCAACGCATGAGGTCGCGAAGTTGTGAGAGGTGCTAGTGCTTAGCCCTAGCCGACGGTCACGCGTGGTGGGCGCTGACAAAGAAGGAGCTATACCCATATCGTGATCTCGGGCATCGGAGGTTGGAAAAAGAGAAGTTGAGGGGCTTCGATTCATGAACTTCCGAGTTGCGAGAGAAGTCTGTGTAAGGACTAGATCGTGGTCGTATAGAAGTGTAAGGCTCACCTTGGAGTAAATCTACATAGGGTGAGTTTTACAAATGACCCGTGGCTTCGTTGAACATTCCAGCGAGAAACAAAGGAGCCGCTTCAGCTAAAGGGAATTTTGGAACGATCCTGAGTGGATCTCAGCCCGAGGGTTTGGGGGTCTGCATCAGTTGTGGTATCAGAGCCCAGAACAAATTTCTTTTCTTTTTGTAGCAGAGGAAAGGGAGAAAATTTTACAGCTATGCTGCCAAGAAGAAGAGACAGGAGATTACCTGATCCAGCAAAGGAAAGAGAAGTGTCGAGAAGAAGAGACATGAAAATACCTTATCTGGCTAGAGAAAGAGACATGATTGAATTACGTGCCAGAATGGATGCTATGGAGACAACACAGAGGTGCATAGTCGACACTGGAGATATCAACGAGCATGAAAGTGAAAATGAAGCTGGAAACGAAGAAGTTGCAGTCGAGGATGCTGCAGAAGAACATCTATTCAGGGTTGTTGCAAGGATAGATGACAGAGCAAAAATGAACATTCCAGTGTATGAAGGAAAACTGGATGTTGAAGAACTTCTAGACTAGATTAGAGTTCTGGATAAATACTTTGACTATGAGGATGTCGAGGAAGACAAGAAAGTCAAACATGTTGTTACTAGACTTAAAGGACATGCAGCACTATGGTGGGATGAACTGCAGACAGACAAACGCTAGAAGGGCAAGTAGAAAATCAAGAGTTGGGATAGAATGGTTGCAAAGATAAAAGCCAAATTCATACCCAAGGATTATCAAGTCACTCTGTTTCGGAGGATGCAAAATTTGAGACAGAAGCTGATGTCAGTGAAAGAATACACTGAAGAGTTCTACAAGATAAACATCAGAGCAGGTCATCGAGAAAGCGAAGATGAAAAAGTTGTTAGGTACATGAATGGTCTGCGATATGACATTCAAGATGAGATGAGCATGATGATCATTCGAAATGTGGAAGATGCTTATCCGATGGATCTGAAAGCTGAAGAGAAATGGAAGAAGCCTCAAACTCAACCTAAGAGAGGGGGAAGCTCACAGGGAAGGAAATATGCTGATAGAAACACTTTTCTTCGAGCCAGAGGAATAGGAAGAGGAAGAGGTGGTGAAGTGAAATGTTTTACCTATGGAAAAGTTGGACATAAATCTTATGAGTGTCCAGATAAGAAGAAAGAAGGTGGTGAGACTCACATTGCCGAAGCTCAAGGACAAAATGTTGAGGAAGAAGATGCTGAGGGTGGAAGATCTTTAATGATGCGGAAAGTTGTCTTAACACTAGAGAAAGAGGCAGAAACCCCAACCCAAAGAAACAATATGTTTCGGACTGCTTGCAAGACCAAAGACAGGGTATGCAAGGTCATAGTGGACAGTGGTAGCATAGATAATCTTGTTTCTACAAAGATGGTAGAAAAACTCAAACTGGAGACTGTTGCACATCCAAGCCCATACAGAGTTTCGTGGCTACAAAAAGAACATCAGGTAAATTTCACTAAACAATGTTTAGTTGAATTTAAACTAGGAGGATATAAAGATGAAATATTGTGTGATGTCATTCCCATGGATGTTTGTCATCTATTGCTGGGTAGACCATGGAAATATAATAGAATCATGATTCATGATGGGAGAAAGAACACGTACACCCTGGAAAAAAATGGGAGGACACACATGTTGTTGCTGATTAAGGATAAAGAAGTGAAACCAGAGATGAACAACACTATACTTCACATGAGTGGGAAGGAACTTCTTAAGGAGGTTAAGAAGAAGGAAGACACACAATTTATTGTGGTCAGGAAGCCTAGAATTGTTTTGACCAGTACGAGGATGGATGATTTGCTAGAAGAAATCCAGAAGTTGCTGGAAGAGTTCGCTGATATAGTAGTGGATGAACTACCTTGTTCATTGCCACCGATCAGGAGTATAATCCATCACATTGATCTTATACCTAGAGCTAGTTTGCCAAACAAAGAAGCATACAGATTGACGCCGTAGGAGAATGAGGAAGTTAAGAGGCAGGTCCAGGATTTAATAGACAAAGAATTGTTTAGAGAGAGCTTGAGTCCATGCGTTGTTCCAACAGTGCTCAGCCCAAAGAAAGACGGAGGCTGGAGAATGTGTATAGACTCAAGGGAAATCAATAAGATTACCATCAGATACAGATTTCCATTGCCAAGGATGGATGACTTGATGGATTACTTGAGTGGAGCAAGATTTTTTTCAAAGATTGATTTGAAAAGCGGGTATCATCAAATTCGAATGAGAGAAGGTGATGAATGGAAGACATCATTCAAGATGAATGAAGGGCTGTATGAATGGCTTGTTATGCCATTTGTCTTAACAAATACACCCAGTACTTTCATGAGATTGATGAACGAAATCTTGAAGGAGTTCATCGATAAATTCGTCATTGTATATCTTGATGATATATTGATTTTCAGCAAAACAGAAGTAGAACACTTGAAGCATTTAGCTACAATGATGAGGAGATTACATCAAGAGAAGCTACTGATAAACATGAGGAAATCATCATTTATGAAGACATAACTCATTTATTCGGGTTTTGTTATCTCTGCAAATGAGCTAAAAATGGATCCGGATAAGGTAGAAGTGATTAAGAATTGGCCATCGCCGAAAGGTGTGTTTGAAGTTCGAAGCTTCCATGGTTTAGCTAGTTTATATAGGAAATTCATCCAAAATTTCAGTGGGATTAGTGCACCGATGATGGAAACGGTGAAGAAAAGACACAAATCTTTTCTTTGGACAGAGGAAGCAGAGAAGAACTTCAATCTGCTAAAGAAGAAGATCATTGAGCAACCGATTTTGGTTTTGCCAGACTTTAACAAGATGTTCCAGGTTAGGTGTGATGTGAGTGGGTTTGCAATTGGAGCATTCTTGAGCCAGGACAATAGGCCGGTCGCATAGTTCAGCGAGAAGCTGAATGAAGCGAAGATTAAATACTCAACATATGACAAGGAATTCTATGTTGTCATACAAGCGCTGAAGAAATGGAGACATTATTTGGTTCCTAAAGAGTTTGTTTTGTATAGTGATAATCATGCTTTACAATTCATGACTCAACAAAAGAAGTTGAACCAAAAACATATTAAATGGGTTGAATACATGCAAAATTTTACTTTTGTGACTAAGCATATTTCTGGAATTGCTAACAAAGTTGTCGATGCTTTGAGCAGGAAATGTTTTCTTATGCAGGAATTCAGAGTCAAGACTTTGGGTTTTGATAAGCTCAAAGAAATGTATAGAGATGATCCATATTTTAACGAAGCGTATGAGGCGTCTGAGAATCCAACTCTTAGGGACAGAAACCAATGGACTGAATATATGATCCAGGATGGATTATTATTTAGGGGCAATCAACTATGTATTCCAAAATGCTCCATGAGGGAGAATCTGCTGAAGGAAAAACACAGTGGAGGATTGGTCGGACACTTCGGTCATGATAAGACGTTCTCAAAGCTGAATGGCTCATATTTTTGGCCAGGGATGAGGACATATGTTAAGAGACTTGTGGACAGGTGCAAAATTTGTCAGCACACTAAAGGAAAAAGGAAGAACACAGGGTTATATCAGCCATTACCCATACCAGAAAGGCTGTGGGACGCAGTGAGAATGGATTTTATATTGGGACTGTCAAGAACACAGAGAAGCTCTGATTCAATCTTTTTGGTAGTCGACATATTTTCAAAGATGGCACATTTCATACCATGCCAGAAAACCAGTGACACGACTCATATTGCAAACCTGTTTTTCAAGGAAGTTGTCTGACTTCATGGTTTGCCAAAAAGTATAGTTTCAGATCAGGATACCAAGTTCGTAGGACATTTTTGGAGGACTTTATGGAAGAATTTGGGGACAAGTTTTTCTTTTAGCTCAACGTAACATCCTCAAACAGATGGGAAAACAGAAGTCATGAATAAGAGCTTGGGAGATTTACTGAGAAGCCTAGTGACTGAACACCACAATCAGTGGGATCACATTCTACCACAAGCATAATTTTCTTATAATGATTCAATCAATAGAAGCACAGGGTAGAGTCCATTCCAAGTTGTATATGGAATGCAGCCAAGGGGTGTTTCTGAATTGAAATATTCAGAACAAGATGAATTCAGAAGTGCTAGTGCAGAGGACTTTGCAGAAGTAATGAAGGAGCTTCACAACTGAGTTAAGGAGCGATTGCAGAGTTCAAGTCAAGGATACAAGAAGAGAGCAGATAAACACAAGTTAGAGCTTCAATTTGAAGTTGGTGATCTGATTCTCACACATCTAAGGAAGGAGAGGTTCCCAAGGGGAACATATAACAAACTGAAGATGAAAAATATTGGACCATGCAAGATCATAAAGAAATTTGAGGCAAACGCATATGCGATTGAATTACCCGATGGGATCAAAATTTCACCGATATTCAATGTTGCGGATTTGTGCCCTTACAAAGATGAAGAAATAGGAACAGAGAATGAACAGACAGAGCTTTAGTGGACCAAACAAATGCCTGTAGCTGAAAACCCACAGATGGAAAGAATAATTGACAAGAGAGTCAACAGGAAGACCAGGAGGAAAGAGTATTTTGAATACTTGGTCAAATGGAAGGGACATCCAATTGAAGATGCTAGTTGGGAAGATGAAACAAAAATTCAGAAGCATCGATAGACCGTGCAAAATCTCATGAACATGAGTTCATGAAAATTTTCAAGCGAGGGAGTATGATGCAGGAGCATCGTGCAAAGCCCAAAGCACACGACTAAGCCAAAGAAATAGATGGACGCGCGGAGAAAGACAAAGAGCACATTTTCAAATTTTGAACTTAAAAGGCATTAATGTAACAGTTAGGAAGATAGCGTACTTGCATTTATATCTTGGAGGTTGTAAACAGATCTTGAGCAATTTCTCTCATCTATAAAACATTAAGGCATTTAAGTCTGTTAAATGTAAGAGTAGGTGGATATGAATGTTAGATTAGACAGTTATAGAACATAGGAGGGAAAATGGATATAGACACCCTCACCTTTGTATCATAGAGTTAGTTGCATCATTAGAACATTAGCATAGAGCTGTAGCAGAGAGCTGTAGAGAAAGACCCATGTACATGAGATTTGAATTAATATATGAAGCTTTGAATCATATTCCATGGTGTTATGATGTTTTCTGTTTATACATGGTGAATGGTATGTTCATGGTTGTTTATTCTCTCTGTTATGCATTTGTTTTAATACTGTGTGTATGTATGATTTCATGTTGAATGTTTGAAGTCTAAGAGAGAGAGAGAATGAGTTTCAATTGTTTCTCTTCCTGAGTGAGAGTTCTTGCAAGGAGTGCATTGATAAAGGTTCAGAGTTTATCTATGAGATCTCAGGAGGGATACCGTTGTTCTCATTCCAAGAGAAGTGCAGGTGAAGCACAGAGGTCGTGCAAGGTGTGTGCAGGCGGGTTGAAAGCTAGAACTTATCAACCAAGGGGAGAGTTGAAGGACTGTTGTTGCAGAAGGTGCATAGAGTCGAAGAATAAAATACTTTGAATTATTTGAAAGAGTGCCGCAAGGAGTGCGTGCATGAGTCCTTTGGAGTTTTGAGTTTGTGAGTTAAATCTTAAGGAGGGATAGTATCTTTGAAGTATTCAAAGGGGGACATGATATAAGTTATCTCGCAGAAGTAAAGCTTTGGAGGGAGGACACTGATTCATCTTGTAGAAGCCATTGAGGAAGGAATTGAATGGTTGAAATTCTTCGTAGAGAACTCGTGAAGTCACGAGGACTGTAGAATCTAGAGAAGCTGGAAGGTGGATAGAGGTTGGACGAACTCACCCTTCTGGGTTCAAGAATCAACGAGGACCCTTGATTGTGGTTAGGTTGAGCATTGGATCATTTCTCGAACTTGAGGTTCATGAGTTTGGAGGTGGAAGACCAAACCCTTGGATTCGCGAAGTTCCGAGTTGCGAGAAGCGGAAGAACAAGCAGGAACAACCGTGGGATCAGAAACCTCTTTTCTATATTGTGTATCGGGGTTTCAGAGGTTGGGAGGAGTCAGTTTTGACTACAGGAGTTGTGAAGTTGCGAGAGCCAAGAGCTCGTGTGAATGCATGACACATCTATCAGGTGGGGACCACAAGGGTGACAGGTGGCATTTACTCGTGCATCGAGGGGTCAACCCCTAGTTTCCCTATCGCATCTCGGGGTTTCGCAAGGGGAGAGCGCCAAGGTTTTATACTCCAACTCATGAGGTTGCGAAGTTGCGAGAGGTGCTAGTGTTTATCCCTAGCCGACGGTCACGCGTGGTGGGCACTTTTAAAGAAGGAGCTATACCCATATCGTGATCTCGGGCATCGGAGGTTGGAAAAAGAGAAGTTGAGGAGCTTCAATTCATGAACTTCCGAGTTGCGAGAGATGTCTGTGTAAATACCAGATCATGGTTGTATAGAAGCGTAAGGTTCACCCTGGAGTAAATCTACATAGGGTGAGTTTTACAAAGGACCTGTGGATTCATTGGACATTCCAGCGAGAAACAAAGGAGTCACTTCGGCTCAAGGAAATTTTGGAACAATCCTGAGCGGATCTCGACCTGACGGTTTGGGGGTCTGCATCAGCTCTCATATTTTATGATTTTCATTATGTTCTATTTTTGTTATCGACATTTGAATTTCTCATACATTTGAATTTTTTTCTCATGATAATGATCACGGTTCTAATTTTACTGTAATGTGGCAGGATGATCGTGGTAAATCAATAGCGACCTTAGAATAGGTAAATGAACAACAATTTTTGAATTGCATTTAATGTGCATTTTATTTTTGTGGAAATCAATTATTTTATTTGTTTACATAACTGAATTATCATTTATTTTTTTGAATATGTAGTTGGCGGGACATGATATTGATGATGATTTAATCGGCAAAAAGGATTTGTATGAATCCCCCAACCCTACGATTTTAATAAAGAAAATGATCAATAAAGGAAACAAGGAACTAGCTCACTTGTTAGATATTCTAGATCAAACTCATAAGGTTGAAGAAAGGATTAAAGAAGTTATGACAAGGCTTAAGACATATAATGTAATAACCATAATTTCAAGTTATTTTATTTTTATGTCATAAGATAAATTATGAAAGCTTGATTTTTAACTTTTACATTATCTAAACGAAAAAATGTTTTCTTTCTTATTTAGAGATTTTTGGATCCTGTTGACACCGACATGCATGGTATCGGTAGTAGTGGCGCTGCACAGATTCCATAGGGTCCCAACGCAGGCCCTTGTATAGCTTCCAAGATGCACCTATTCATATCTCCACCTTCCACACCATTAGGTGGGAGCCAGGACACGCCCACCGAGGAAGCGACCTCACAAGTAGGCTCTATAGGTGGTGACAGAGATGAGGCCAATGATTTGAAAAACTATATGGTTGTTTTTCCTAAAGAAAGATGTGTGACTAACACAGGGACCCTTAAGGGCACCTTTATGGTCAACGAGGAAGGGCTTCCATTAAATCTGGTTAAAGTCCCAGACAATTTTTAAAATTTTATTTTTTTCATGTTCTCTATGTAGACAAATATAAATCATCTAAATTATTATTTTTAAATTAATAATCATAAAATCATTTTGTGTGTAGGGAACAACAATTTTTACAGGTCCTTGGAGAATAAGACTTTGTTGAT
Source organism: Picea engelmannii (assembly GCA_009831015.1). Lineage (NCBI taxonomy): Eukaryota > Viridiplantae > Streptophyta > Pinopsida > Pinales > Pinaceae > Picea > Picea engelmannii. The sequence goes on along the minus strand of ML814305.1, from coordinate 35,273 downwards.
TTTTTGGCCCACCATACAGGAGAGATGGAATTCCCAGAATTCCAACATCAAAAAAGAATTGATGGATCATCTAGAAAGCCTTTTTGGTGTAGATACTTTTAATAAGACCTTGGCCACGACCGCAACTGGACAATATTTAAAATGTGCGCGAGAAACATATAGGAGGCACTTGAAACAAAATGATAGGTGTGAGCGTCCTCTGCTGATTCCAGAGAGAGAGTGGAAGGCCCTCATCGAGGATGAAAAAGAGAAGAAATTGACACATGAAGGAAAGACACCCTCTGGTCCCAGAAGGTAAATTACAATTTCAATTGAATACGTTCAAATTTTTTTAGATGTAAATAAAACTGTGGTATATATTAACATACTTGAAACTTTTGATGATATATTGATTGGCACGTCAAAGGCCACATAATCAATGCTTGCCAAATTTGGCCAGCATAGGCTAGGCCAGGGCGGCTACTTGAAGTTGCAGTCATGAATTGTAAGTACCTAAATATTTTATTTATATCGCCTTAAAAAGTTTAGGAAATTGCATAGAATAACATAAAAAATACATACTCTTATGCAATGCAGGGTGACGAGTTTGGTACTGAAACCACAGAGGAAGACCTCAAGATTGGTTACAAGTACAACTATAAAGCGGTAGTTGAACACCGAAAAATCTTGGGGCAAATACCAAGAACCACTTTGCAGGATAAGGTAAATAAAATTCAATCCACATTAACCTTTATTATTAAAAGAATAGAGTCATGTTGGATATTATTAATATTTACAACTTTGTTTTAATCAGGGGAGCAACACTGTCAACAAACACACTAGTATTATTGCAGAGTAGTGCGTTGATAGCAGTTTGCAAACAAAAGATGGTTCTGATCCCATTCAGTCCCAATTTTCCATGGAGGTGTAGCCACACGATGGTTCTACGACCGACATGACACATGATGGTAATATAATTGTATTTTAATCATATACTTAATAATTTCATAGTTATACATGTTGTACTTCCAATATTTTTTACTTATACATTTATGATTGTCCTTATAAAGTTTTTGATCTCAATGGTAGAGAATGTTGTACTTGAGGCTCGTACAGTTGAAGAGGAGGACGCGGGGGAAACCATTCCAACACTGTTGACCAGTGCACTAGGTAAATAATTACATTGCAAGTGTTTTTTTTAATATTACTAAGCTAGTTCAATGATATTTAAAAACTGGCCATTGAAATTTTGTATTTTTTTCTTTTGTAGGTGATGCCTCATCACAACAACCTCCATTACACCGTGAGTACCCTGCAACTGAGCGTGCTCTAAGTGATAGGATGCAAGCACAATCAAATTTTGAAGAGCACCCAGAGAACAAAGACGTAGATATTGATGAAATGATTAGGAACTATAGAGCTAAGAAGAAGAGGTTGGCTAAAAGTACTAAATGATGATGTACATGAATATTTTAATATTTCAATATGTTTTTATTTTATGTAAATACTTCAATAGATTTATATGTTGGGTATTGGGGAATTGAGAGTGATGTGATGGGAGGGGGAGGCGCCATAAGAGATTCTTCCTTCATTTGGTTGGCTCTGTTCAATAGAGAATAATTTTTTGGAGTCATTTAATCTTGGAGCAAACCTCCCTTGATCCAACAGAGAAACAACAAATTCAATGTTGACTTCGTTGCTGCTACTTCAAATCAAGGGAGGCATTTTGATCAAATATTAGACATGTGGCTCCAATAAATTATTCTTGAAACCAAGAGGAGTTCATTCAGGTATGTTCTGACACTCTCGTAAAAATGCATCTTAGAGTAAATAATGCACTACAAATATTACTTTTATTGATTTTTTAGATATTTATGGAGGTTGAATGATTTTGGCAGGTACTTTAAGATCTTTCTTCATTGATTGAGGGAAGCTCAAGAATAACAGAGGGCCATACAGCTGAAGAGAAATGCACGGGGCCAACCATTCCAACTGCACTGTCGACCAGTTCATCAGATTAGGTGTGATTTCACCTTTCAACATATAAGTTTATATAGCCATCAATTCTAGTTATTTTAATTTAGATCTATTTATTTCTTTTTAAATATAATATAAATATAAATGCGTGTAGTGAATAAATGGATCCTTGCTACCATATGTACCTTCTCCTTGGTAGATCTTGTTGCATCAAAGGTTGTAGACAACTCAGCATGTGGGTAGTGTGTGCACTTGTTCTAGGTTCTTCTATTTTCATAATCATCTGGGTTGTGCCTTGTCTGTGATTGTTGTGAAATGGTGAAGCATATATTCTGGGATTTCTAGTTTTCCATGATTACTGGCTCTGTTGAATGGTTGATATGGGATTACTATGTAGAAGCTAATCAATGGTTAGAGTGCATTAAATCTGAACACTTTCTCTTAGTTAACATAAGGTAAACAAGTACCAATATTTATTCCATATCACATCTTACCCTATGAATCCCATTAGTCTTTCTCATATTAATAGTCTCTGCATGTATGATATAGCCATAATGAAATCTCTCTACAAGCCATAGTGAAATCTCTCTACCTGTATCATGACCATATGGAGTTTCTCTTATGTGATTCAGATCCTAATAGTAAAGATAAATCTTTTTTCACATCCTGATAAAGATTCATATCCTGTAGGAAGATTTTTTCACAATTTTATATAAAATGCACAAAACAACTTGTTTAAATGCTGCAAACATTGCTCCATTGCAATACTATGCCATTGTATAATCATCTTTTTCATCAAGGTTATTTAGATTCACTAAGTTGCAAGGGTTATTTCCCCAATGGCTATCAAAGACTTTGGACTCCACTCATGCTGGATAAGGGCAACAACTTTTCCAACTGCTATTAAACCTAATATTGTATTGATCCCAACATAATCATGAAGGTATTTCAACTCAACCTTAAGAGATGCACTCTAGCCACATGTTTTTTATGTAGATAAACTCCATTGACATTTTGAGTTTGCATTGTCAATGGATTGTCTTTGATTTATAAATTCTTGGAATACACCTCTCCTAGGAGCTCCCTGAACCTTGCTTTAATCATTGGCACCACCCTTGATAAAACAGGTCACCTGTGCTTTCTGCAAAGAAGATACTCTCACCATCATCACCAATTTTTTTTTAAAGGGATAGTCCTTTTGTTTTTGGAACAGAGCGATTGTGGTTTCTAAATCAAATGGGGGAACTTGGTCTTGAAGCTATGCTATGCATATCTCAACATCATATAAGAAACAAAGAAATAAATATTATAACCCCTGTCACTGCATTGATTCCCGCTTATAAATATGCCTTTGATGCATTTACTAAATAGCCAAAAACCAAGAATTCTTCAACATGAAATCCACATTTTTAAGTCCACTTCCAATCATCATCTTTCCACCATCGAGTTTTTGTTAGTTCCCTGCTATCATGCAAAAGGAATATTGTGTTTTTTCCATGCAGATGGTATTCCTGAAAATCCTTGTCTAGTATATACTTTGATGTGTTTCTCGTCCTGCAGAAATATCAATGCTATGGAAATCTGCCTTCCCATTTGTTTTAACGATATTGAGAATATCTCTCATCTGAGCTTCGTAAAATGCCAGATAAAAGAAACCGCCACTCCAAACTCTTCCTCAGAAACACATTGGGTATAGAGGATTACTAAACTCATCTAATTTGCACGTCATAGAGTAAACCTACTTGTCGTGTAATGTATAATAAACTCTTTTATTTTCAGGATCAAAGCCACATCCAATGACAGTGTTCATAGCACCCCAATCTCTTTTTGTAGAAGATAAATTATGCTTCTTTGTCTCACCATCTATATGAGCCATCCCTATTTTTCTCTTGTTATTCTCATTTTTTCTGGAGGGGGTTGAGTCCTATTCCTAGGATGAGTTTCCTTGTGCTAGGCTAAGTTTTTTGTGGTTGGGATGGACTCTTAACTGCTGGGTCAAATTTATGTGCCAAAGGGGAGAGTTCTTCATTGGGAAATTGATTCTCTTGGGTAGATCGATTCACTTCCTTGGAAAGACGATTTTTTCTAGTAGAGGTAGATTTAGTGAGGATTTCAAATTATACCTCTGTTGGAGCCCATTTCCATTCCTAAGACCGAGCTCATTGTTGTTGAGGGAGGCCAAGTTTGTTTCCAGATCTGAGTTTACTCACTGCTTGCCGAATTTTCTTCTATTGTGGGTCAAATTCCTCTTGGTTGGTCGTGTATCTTTTTCTCGTACCAAGTTTTCCGAGTAGGGGGACACACCTTCCTTGTTTGAGATCGTTTGCTTGTGGGGGGAATCGATTCCAATTCTGGTCAACATTTTTGTGGAGGAGTTTGGAGGCTCTGTATGCAACAAATTGGGTATCTACAATAGACATTACAGTTCCTACCTTCAACTCTGTTCCAGCTAGCTATTCCAACAATTCCAATGTACTTTTGATCAAATCTGTGATTTTTTTGTTGAAGTCTTTTCTCATATTGGATTAATAATAAAACATATCAGTTTGGTCTATTTTCCTTGTTTCCCCACCTTCATTATTTCTTTGTATTTCTTCTGTTATAAATAGCAAGCCAAATTCCTCAAGAGATATTGCAAACTGTTTGATTTAATGCATGAGCTAAAATAACATTAAGTCACAACACCTAAACACAATAACAACAACAAATAAGGGACAATTTACAATAGTGAGAAAACAAAGGGTTTATACAGGGGTACTAGGTGTGTAACCAAGTGTTTGACAAAAACACTGAACCATAAATACTCCTAGGCTGCTACAACAACCAAATAAGGCATCCTGGTATATTTAATGTAGTCTTGAATTGTGGTCCCAGTGATTACAACCCACATTGGTGGTTATTAGGTGGGTTTTGTGGTTCCCCATTTATTAGGTGGGCTTTGTGGCCCCACATTTGTGGTTTGGGGGAAACAAACTAAACCCCATTCCTATATATCTATGAGCCCTTGCCTAATTTGTAATCATTTGAAGAACTTGGACCTGAATATGATGTGAAATCTTATGGTTGAAAGTGGATTTTATTCCTCAGAGAGTTCTCCACTATAATTACAATGTTCTTTATTTTATCAAGTGTTGATTATTGATTCTAGAGTTTATTGTAAATGAAGTCCAATGCCATGTTTTCTCACTCATGTGATGAGGAGGAGGATGATTATCAGAAGTCCTTTTAACCCCAATATTTTAATACACATTTCAATCCATAGTAAAAAAGAATATCAAAAAACTAATATGGGTACACCTAAAACTGTAGAGTAAGGATATGAGTGGTTATCTTGGTGGGAATTATGAGCATTACATTAAGGTGGTTGATGCTTCATTCCATGTTTTGAAGCTCACATTCATTAGTCAGTTGGGGATTCACATTCTAATGAGGTGTTGAAATACCCCATTATAAGTCAAGAATCCATCTCCTTAGAAATCTTTAGATAATGAAATGAAAACTTAGAGCATAATACTTAGTACTTGCTACTATATACTAGATCACTGATGCTTGCTGGAAAATTGATCAGATTGAGGTTGGAATGAATGCTTAAATCTCACGTTGCAGGGAAGTTTCACTTTATGTAACCAAGATAGATTTCTGATTGCACTTAGATATACATCCAAAACAAACCTTGTAGCCATTCCAATACCGATAAATAAGATCTGAAGAAGATATAGTGTAACTCATAACTTCAACTCAGATATCTAAGTGGCATACACGACAACAACTAGTTGTATTGTGTACAGGAAAGCCTGAAAATGAAGAAGAACAAAGAAGCATTGAAATCCTTGTACATGATAGAGGATAGAGGAATAATGGCCTTTCTGAAGGTAGAACACTTTGTACAAGATTGACACAAATACAATAATTTTCATTTACCTGGATTGCTCCACTTTCATTAGCTTGTTTGGAGGAGATATGGTCTCTATGCACATGGATCTATACTCTTTGAATATATTTTGAGGCCACCTACTCTTGAGGAGGTTGTTATAACAACCATTGGGCATTTATTGCATATCTATCCATGAGATCCATCCATTGGGGGAGTTTGTTGCTTCATTGGAGAGAGTGCCTTAGCTTGTTTTACTATTTTGGGCATCTTGTTGACATTTAATGATGGTCGACCCCCCTATTTAGTGGAGCGCTCCCTTGGATTTTGCATTGTGGCATAGTTTGAGGATTTTCTTGATGAACATTCCCTTGGTTGACCTTGCAAATGTTTCAATGAGATATCTTACAGGGTCAAACAAGCTCAATCTAAAGAGGCGTCTTGCTTGAGGAGAGGACAAGTGGCATTCCCATTTATTTGTCCTTCTATTTTATTATGTATTTTGACTTGTCTCTTGGAGGTATTTAGGAGATATGTTATTTTATTTTTCCTAAGAGAGACTATGGATCTAGAACTAGCTTATTATTATTTTATTGTTGAGGGTTTTGAGCTAGATCTCTATATAAAGAGAAGCTCTCTCATTGTAGTGGTTTTTGAAAGTTTGGAGAAATATTGTTGGGCTAGATTTGAAGATCTTGTGAAGGCCATAAAGTTTAAGGGTTATTTTGCATGTGAGGTTTTTCATTTTCATCCATATTGTTGTTCTTATGGTTGCTAAAATTTCGCTGCAAATAACTTCATATAAAAGACGGTTTTTCCATTGGGGGAAAGCTTTGGTTGAGGTATTTCTTATCCATTTCTCTTCTTGTTTTTTCTGTTAAATTAGATTTACTTGCTGCTGCCATTTCATTGAAAGATAGGGAAGATTTATGGTTTATAGTAAAAACACACCTCCTATGTAAAATAGGAGCACCTTTGGAAGGGTCCCTCATAGTAACTTTTTGCAATCTAGAACAACCATCATTGTCTGATTTTTAACATGTTGTAGCAGCATTATCACTCATTCTCATTTCATAGAAATCGAACCCTCTAAATACCCCTTGACTCCATTTGCCCAAATTTGATGTTTGGCACTAGTCTACCCTTTCAACCACCCAAAATATAACATAAAATTCAATCTTTTGTTTTACTCAATCTGGAATTTACATTGACCCTTAAGGTCAGACTTAGTAATCCTATCCTTTGGGATACACCCTTTGTGCTGGAGGAGAGTCAGCCTAAAGAGAGGGAAGGTGATATTGTGGTGATATTGGATAGCCCTTCTTAGTTTCCTCTATGGTTGCACCCATTATTAGAGATTTATAGCTTAAGTGTAATGTTGGGCAGTAACAAGTCACATGTCACCGCATTCATATTCATAACCTTAGAATTCCCATATTCCTTGGTTTCCCATGGAGCCTACTTTGGGGCACCCATAGCAGGGATATTAGTACACAAGCTCCATTTTGAGTAAAAGTGACCATCAAGGCATTGCAATAAAGGCACTAGAAAGTTGTCTGGAGTTCCTTTGTTCATTAGTTGTTTTGATATATGAACTAATAAGGTTCTTTCAACATTTATTTTGTGGGTGAATAATGGGATAAACTATTTCTTTAAGTTGGGTAAGATTATCATTGGTGTCTCTATGCTAATTTAGGGATTTGGCATTCAACAAGTATAACAAGCATCATGTACAGGTTCATGTAGTGTTTTGCAGGATATTCATTGTTTCATGAGGAGCATTCCAACGATTTATTATTTATCTCTTGTGCTCATAAGTTGAGATTATAAGAAAATGCTATTCTAAGAGAGCTGTAGGGACTACAATATGCCTGCACAACATCAATATGCATTTAATTCTAGTGAGTTTTGTAAAGGGGAAAACTGTTTTTTATTGCTGCCTCGTTTATTGTCTTCTATGTATTAATGTTGTCTTGTAATTAATGGATGCAGGTATGTAAGGAAACGCATGGGAAGGAATAAATTGAATTCTTTTGGACCTTTAATGTTTCAAATGGCAATGCTAGTTCATATCTGAACATGGAGTTTCTTTTTCAAAGCACCAGGCATTACTCTTCTTTTCATGGCTGGATTTACAGATGATGTAGTTTGTAGAGAAACAAAGTATTGCAATTTGGATTTTCTTTAGAAGTATTACAAGTAAAGGACTGCAGGAAGTTACCTACTTAAATAACATGACATAGTGAAGATGCTCTGATGCACCATGAGAGCCCTTTTCCAAATCTTGTTGGGTGTTCAGGTTTAATATTTTAAAAGTTTATATACATTAACAAGCTTTCAAATCTAGTAATGTCGTGAGAGTAATGAATGTTTCATTACTATATATGAAAATTATGGATATTCGCTTGCCTGTCTTGTATGGAAAAGCAAAAGAAAAAGAGAAGAATACTTCTCATGTTTTTTCATGGTACATGCTTTAATAGGTGATTTATACCCTATCAAACTCGATGCTTTATACCCCAACATTTCATGCCAAAATATATTGGCCTCTTCTGAATTACCCTTCCTACATAGACTCTCGGTTGATATATTACATGTAATAACATTCCAAACATGGCCTTTTGATAAAAAAGAAAGCAATAATTCCACAACTACATGACATTTACCTTCATCACGAAGAAAACCCATGAGGGTATGGAAGGTAACTTTGTCCAAGGAATAACCCTTCTCCATCACGTTGTGCAAGAGCTCTGCAACCTACTCTGTTTTACAATTCTCACAAAGACTCATAAGAAAATAATTGATGGTCGTAGTATCAACAAATTACTATTTTTTTCCTTTTTTTATGGATGATGTTGATGTTGGGGAATATTATGAACAATATGAGATATTAGGAGTCGCTATGTAGAGTACTACCAAACTTTGGTATTTTCTAGTTTGTGGAATTCGCCAGAGATTGTGTAAATTGTACCTAATCTCACATGTACATGCGACTATATATAAAAATCCTTTTTCTTGGAAAACAAATGAGATTGTATTGAATGCCTATCTGTCAAAAACATTTTCAAAGATTTGTGAGAGTTTGTTAGTGCTTTCAATATGAATTTTTTGTGCATTGGTTTCTTTTTTTCTTTGCTAGAACTCCTGGTAAAGGCTCCATTTTATAAAAAATCTATACATTCATTTGCAGAAGAAGAGTCCAGAAAGGGTTATTGTAACTTCAAAATCGGACAGTTTCCAGTAAATGATTTTGAGAAGCAGATTTGATAGTATTACTTTAGTCTTTTCAATTAAAGGTAAAACTCGCCAATATTGGAAGGACACACAACAAATATTGATCTGTTATAAACACAACACCTTCTGTTGTCTATCTTGAGTTATTGAACTTAGATAGCTTGCAAATTTACTTAGGAGAGTTCAGACTTCCTCTAAAGGTATACTTGTCTTGTTAGCAAAGACCTCATCTTTGCAAGTTTGAAAGTACAAATGAAGTTATCAACTCATTTCAGTGAATATTATTGTGAATCATTTGTTCTTAAAGTATTCGGGTATTTTGGTAAATGGTGAATGAGTATAATTCATACTCTATGATGCTTGCTTCATTTCTTTGACAAGATGGTTGATGGTTCTGGTCCTTACCATTATGATGTAGATTTCCCGATTTTTGAAAGTCCTAGAAATTTTAACCATGATTTCATTCTTGTTGTAACAAAAATGGCACAAACGGGATGCATATTTATCTTATTAAGAAAACATCAACCTATGAAGATGTATAACGCTATTATCATTTCTATATTCTCTATAAATATATTATTCAAAGTCATGACTTCCCTTGGCCTCTTTCACAGGAATTTCAATATGATTGATAATATAGAAGGTAAGTGTAGACACTTTGATTGATAACCTAGAAGTTAAAGTGTAGGGCCATGCGATTCTGATTGTATCAACTCAATAGAGTTACCTGGATTTGGGTTCAAGATTTAAATCTTCGCAGATTCACTGAAAAGGTATGTTCCATTTGTAGTGCATTTGTTTTCTGGATTCAATTAAGCAAGGAATCCACCAAAATCTATCATGTTTTATTCTTTAAGTGCTAAAAGAATTCGTTGTTTGTTGAGGAGCCAAACCCAAAAAATTCTTGGTCAAAAACATCTATTGCATGTTGAAAAATAAGTTTGATTGAGGGGAGGCCAAACAGAAAATAAATCCATAGGAATGGTTGAGAGGAGTCCAAATAGAAGACAAAAACACTTGGACATGTCATAAAAAAATTAACACTTCTGTTCAATTAAAACTTTCTAAGATTCAATGTTTTTGGAATTTTGGTTCATGTTTGTTATAATTGACTGAATACTCAAAAATGAATTTGAAACAACAAATTTAACACAAGGCCATGGAAGAAAACAGGAAAAATTTAAAATTCAAGGTTTTTTGGCTAGAGTGCAGAGGTGTATGGTATAAGAATAACAAGAATTTTGAGTTTCACAATGTAGAAGTGTTATATGTGCTGGGATTTGCAGGTTGACGGCTATTGTATATCTGTTGATGTATCAGGTTAATCCTAGTAGAAAAATTCACTGATCTATTTTGCCTGGACAGGCGGCTTTCAAACATTAACCATGGGGCTACTATTCATATTGTGCGACCTGAAAGTCCACTTGTGATCTGAGTCCTTGTTGGTAGTTCAGATATTTTGTGACCTTGTTTTTACAGTTATGCCTCACAAATGCAGTTAGCATCATGTACAAAAATGATTTTTCTTCTGAGTGATTTCCTGTGCATTACAACCATTCTACATGAATTGTTATTTTGAAAAGTTCTTTCAATGCTAAGATTGTATTATGAATGTTTTTCCTTGTTGTCTGTGATGTGATGTCGTTAGATACTTGAAATAGATATGTATAGGTACCATGGGCACTCAATGTCAAATTCAGGAAGTACTTATAGAACCCGAGATGAAATATCAGGTGTCAGACAGGTACTGCAAACTATTTGAAATTTACATCTTAATGCATCAAAACATCTCTTGCTTCTAGGCTTTATAATGATAGACTGAATTGAATGAGTATATTTTGGTGGTTTGCATTGTAGCAACGTGATCAGATTGAAAGGGTCCATAAAATTTTGCTAGCTCATAATATAGCCACATTAGCTGAATTGAAGGTGCCAAAAGGATTCAATAGATATTATTTTTCCCCAGCATGATTTTTTTGTATTTTGGCTTAAATGCTTCTGATCATATTCACCTAGTATGTAGGGTTTGATGTTCAAGATGGGTTGTAATGATTTGTTGTAACTTGAATTTTGTATAGGATATTGAAAAGGAAGAAAAAAAAGAAGTCGATGATGCAATTTCCCTGGCGAAGGTAAATACAATGTTTGGAATATATGGAAATTATGTTTACATTTGTCATTCTTTGTTAAAATTTTCTAGGTTAGCTCTTCATTTTAAATACCATACATTGGCCAAAAGTTTTGACTTCAATAATTTTTCAATAATGTTTTCCATCAAGAAGGAATGTTCAATGCCAGATTCTTCAGATCTTTTTTTTCATGTATACGTAAAGGGGTTTGTGACGGAGGTATCCAATATCTTGAACTTTTTGGGTAAATCTCTTGTAGTTTATGTTTTTTCAATCATAAACTCATCATTCAGGTGTCGCTTTCTGATAATGTAGGCATTCGGTGCAGATAGGAAGGAACTGAAAGGTTTATTTCCTTGATGAATGTGCTTTACATAGTCCAATTTTTTTGAGTTATAGTTGAATAGAAAATAAGAAATCAAATGTTAAGTGGAATTTATATCATTATTCATTGGTGTAAGGAGTTGTTGGGTCAATTCTTCATGTTGAAATATTTTAATTGACTAGTGTATTCCATGGGAAAATACTCTGAAAGTAAATATTCTGGTATTGTTGTTACTGCTATGGCTTCATTTTTTGCTAGCTTTTAACCATTTCACAGGAAGACAGTTCAAACTTCATATAAGAAAATGAACTAAAATATATTTCTACATGTTTCTCCAACTTTTCCTTTCACTAGTCTGTTCTATATTAACAGCATTGCCTACCTATTGTACAAGATGTTCAACTCCCATTATTTGCATTTATACGATGGTTATCATGTGCATTTGACTTTAAGTACTAGGCATTTTATAAATTAATCAGAAGAATCCCATTTAATGGGTAACATAAGCAGCTAAAGATATTGGTGCAATGTTGTTTCTCATGCTTAATATGCACTTTATATCATGGGGTCTTACCCTCTTCTATTTTACCTCAAAGTGATTTTTGCAAAACTATGTTGATAACTCCTTTAAGAGGCAATAGAATTATGACCCGTGTTCGTCTATTCCTCGAGTCTTGTCCAAGTGTTTCTTAAAGATAAACATCAAATACATTTGTTTCCTCTTCAAGGGCTAGTGTTTGTAAGTGCTATTACTTCACACATGGTGGGAAGTTCAATGGGATCGTGTGAGTGTTTGAGGATGGCATCATGACGTTATGGGTAGCTATTTCCTTCTAGAATTGATTCAGTCATAGACAAAAAAACATTTATTAATCAACTCCATACATAATATTGGAGTGGGAATCAACTTCATTTTGACATTCCTTCCGACTAGTAGGCAATCCAAATGCATTTCAGCTTGTTTCTTTGATTTTTCTATAAAAATGATCAAATTAGCCTTATGCATATTATGGATCAAACCTGATTCACTATCTACCTGTCATTTTTTATTGAAAATGTTGAATATTAAAACTCATTCACTATCTACCTGTCATTTTTTATTGAAAATATTGAATATGTTCAAATGGACATTTGTTTGAATGGCCACCCATACCTGTGAAGTTTATTTTTGACCTTTATGTTTGATGAGAGCTATGATTAAGAGTTGGTTGATTTTAGAACTGTTCCATCTATGCTGGAGTTTGTGAACTTCTATCGATTATACAAGTTGGGAGGTTGGGTGAATTTCAAAGGAAAATTTTGAAAGAACTAATTGCCTTTTTCATCACTACTGAAGTTGAGGAAGGCAGGGAAATATGCCCTAACTTGGAACTCAAAAGATGAACCTTTTTAAAGGAATTTTCAGAAAAAACGTTATTTACCACCCATATTTGTGAATTCTATTTTTCACCCTTATGTTTGATGAGAGATATGGTTGAGAGTAGGCTACTTGGTAGTACGTGTCCATCTATGCTTGACTTCGTGAAGTTCTCTTGATTATGCAAGTTGGGAGGTTGACTGTATTTCTCAAGCAACGTTTGACAGAACTAATAGCCATTTTCGTAGCTGCTGAAGTTTAGGAAGGCAGAGCAATATACCTTTTAACTTGGAACCAAAAGGATCAACCTTCTTGAAGGAATTGTTAAATATTGAAGTTAATGTGAATTTTAAAAATTTTGCCATTCTATGTATAGTCTAATTGTTTTCTTCTCAAGGACAAGAATTAGATTGAATTATCTAGTTTTTTTTCTTTTCAAGGAGAATTAATAGATTGAATTATATCATGGGATTTTTATAGTACAAATTTAGATGAAAATTTGTCTTAAAACATAGCCATGCCAATTTCCTTTATAACATTTGATTGTGCATTGGCAAAGCTCGGGGCTCAAATCATGCTTTGTGCATATTATATACCCACATTCTCACTGTGGCTTGGAAGGTCTACATGGCTTTCTTGGGAGGTCCATACGAGTTGCTTCTTGGAAGTTCTGCACCACCAAGTGAATTGCTAAAAACACCATCTAGTTCTACACAAATTACTTGTGTTGATGTGGTCAACAACTTTCCATTCCCTATCTAGCATGATGCTTTGGTTCCCTTGGGTGGCTTGCAACATTGCTATTGGTGTGTGTCATGTCCATGTGGGTGGAGTGAAGGTGGTTGCTGGATGCCCTTTGGGTTATCTGCAACTATAGTAAAATGTCTATCAACACTCTGAATGGGCATGCTTTATGATGGACACTGGTAATTCAAGGAATGGATGTGTATCCCTATATGGAAGTTCACGTGCTCTTGTCTCTATGTGGAATGGTGGGAGAATGATTTTGTTGTAGCTAGATTGTATATGGTTGGTTAATGCATTTGTGGTTGTGGAAGATGTGGTCCTATGTTGGTTGGGATCAGCGTTGGAATTTTCCTTCACCTTTCTTGTTAGTGATTTTTTTGACATTTTGAATGTCCATATTCCTCATCAAAAAACACTTTGTCTAAAACTATGGCCTTCAAAAGATGCATCCTAAGGGGTGACTACAAGTTGAAATTGATCAACACTAGAAATGAGTGTTACAAATGTTTTGTCTAAAACTATGCTCTTCAAAAGAGACATCCTAAGTGGCAATTATGACTTAAGATTGATCAACATTGTACAAGTGTTACCACTATCGTTGGCTTCAAGTCCACATGCTTTTCTTTGTGAACCTTTTTTTTTCGTTTGAATTGCTTTTGGTCAACTACAAGAATTTAATTTGATTGTGTGTTGGAAAAGGTTGGGGCTCAAATAGAACTTTATTTGTATTATGTACCCACATTCTCATCATGGCTTGGAAGGTCTACATGGCTGTCTTGGGAGAATTGCAACACCAAGTGAATTGCTACAAACATCTTGTTGTACAAAAAAATAATTGCATTGATTTAATCACCAACTTGTTTTCTCCCTATCTAGCATGATGTTTTGATTGGCTTGGGTGGCTTGAAATATTTATATTGGTGTGTGCCATGTGGAGTGATTGTTGGATGGTGTTTAGGTTATCTGTAACTATGATCAAAGGTTTTTTGGAGATTTGAATGGGTGTTCTTTGTGATGGGCAATGGGAATTTCAAGATTGGGTGTGTATCCCTATAGAAAAGTTCTACATGTTCATGTCTATACGTGGAATGGTGGGAGAATGATTGCATCATTGTTAGATTGTCTATGGTTGGTTGATGCATTTGTCGTTGTGGAAGGTGTGACTCTATGTTGGTTGGGATTGATGTTGGAATTTTCTTTGACCTCTTCATGTTAGTGATTTTTTTGACATTTTGGATGTCTATATTCCTCTCCATATAACACTTTGTTGAAATATATTCCCTTCAAAAGAGAACCTAAGGGGTGACTACAAGTTAAGATTGATCAACACTAGTCTAAAACTATGCTATTCAAAAGAGACATTCAAAGTAGTAATTGCGACTCAAGATTGTTCAACATTTGTAGTGTTACCACTATATATTACTTCGGGTCCACATTTTTTTCTCAATGAACCCTTTTTTTGTTTGAAGTGTGTTTGGTCAACCAAAAGAGTTTCATCGATGGACTTGTGGAATCAAATTTTGTCTAAGAAACCATGTTCAAGGAGAATCTAATTCATAAAATCCACTTAGCCAATGCATTTGGTCCCATCCACATGAAATGGCTTCTTACAGAGGCAACAACATGATACAAACTGGATTTGAACTTGGTTGGGGCAACTACAACTTCTCTTAACAACCCATTCACCCCTTTCACTACGCTCCGAACTTTGAGTAGCATCTCTATAGTGTTGGAAAAATACCTACCAAAAAGTACATTGCAGAGGCAACCTTGGGGTGGAAAATGAATAAGATTAATGCCTTCCATATATAAAGTTCTAGTTAAAACCTTGGTAGAGAAAAATATGAAAAAATGTAGATTTCAATACTACCACTGAGAGAAATAGAGATCAAATTTCATTGACAATTTAAATTATTAAAAACCTACAAGTCTTGAGCAATTTTAGGCCAAAAACACTTCAATGTGATTGAAAAGATTGGAAAGATCTGGGACTTTGTATGAAGACAACAAATAGGTGATAGGGATTCACGAGGTGGCTCACTCCCTAGATTGATCCACCAAAACAACAAAAGAATTTTGTAACAACCTACCTTTTGGAGTGCTAATATTTTGCAATATTTTGAGAAAGTCAATATTGCTATTGAATAAAACAAATTGAATTTCCCCCAACCCACATTGAAATTTTTTAATCAAGGACCAAGATCAAGCATGAATCTGGTGATGAAGCTTCACATAGGTAGAGAAGCATGCAATGCTTGTATAGCAGCTTGAAAGGATTTTGTGTTGTAAGAGCACTAATTATGCACAAAAAACACATAAACGATAATGTGTAAAGGTATGGAAGTTATACAATGGAGACTTTTACAATGACAAGGGTTTAAAACCAACAAACTCCAATTGAAGACATATCCTTTATTAAAATCCAAATGTCAATATTGTAAATAACAAAGCAATATTGGTGCCAATGGAGTAGAACTCTATTCGTTCCAATTGAAATCACTTGCCATTCATTTCCTTAATTCAATTGAAACAACAAGATATGTGTTAACTTACCCCAATCTGCATACAAGACTACAAATTCAAGCTTCGAACTTAAACCT
>ML814305.1:0-18954 GCA_009831015.1 Picea engelmannii | reverse complement strand
CATTTAAGTGGGGTAAAAGGAGGTTTCCCCCTCGAAGAGGCTTATTATCTGAAATTATCTCTTTTTCAAGGCGTTGAGTACTTTTCCTGAGGTTTTTCTATGCTATATTGATGTTTGGTTCTTAACAAAAGTGGACTTTGATGATGAGATCGGGGCTCTTCTAATCTTGTTCTCATTGCCAAAGAACTATAATGGATTGGTCATGGCTGTAAGTACCTCTGTCTCTAGTTCAAATACTTTAAAATGTGATGATGTTGTTGGTGTTATCCTTAGTGAGGAAATGCAACTGAAAATAACAGGTGAGACATCAAGTAATGCATTGAAAATGGAGAACAGGGGAAGACAAATGGATATAGGAAAGGGCTCAGGGAACCGCGGGAATTCTAGGAAGGGAATATCCAAATCCATATTTGGAAATATAGAGTGTTGGAATTGTGGGAAGAAATAACATCTGAAGAAATACTTCAGAGCTCCAAAGAAACAAAGAGATGGACAACAGGAGGAAAATCAGGAAGCAAATGTAATAGGTGATGTGTTACAAGATGCTTTTATTCTTTCTGTAGATAATATTTTTGAGTCTTGGGTAGTAGATTCATGGGCTTCATTTCATTCCACACCCCATAGGAAACATTTTCTAGATTATGTTCAAGGTGATTTTGGACAGGTTCATTTGGGTGATGATGCACCATGCAAAATTGTTGGAATGAGAAAGGTAAAAATAAAGCAAAGGAATGGAAACTAATGGTTGTTGAAAGGGGTAAGACATGTTTCAAATCTAAGGAAACATATTATTTTAACAGGGCAGTTGGAAATTGAAGGTTGTATATCCATATTTACAGATAAGGTGTGGAAGGTCACCAAGGATCATTGGTGATTGCAAAAGGAGAGAAGGTAGGTACATTGTATTTATGTACTGGTAATATTGACTCTTCTATCTCTTTAGCTTCTACAGGAGTGGATACAACAATGTGGCATCATAGGCTTTGAAACATGAGTGAGAAGGGGATGTAGATACTTCACAAAATAAATTTGTTTATATATCTTAAACAAATCTATTTGGATTTCTGTGAGCATTGTGTTTATGGGAAATAAAAAAGAGTCAGATTTCTCAGAGTCGGAAAATAAAAGAAAAGTGAAATGTTAGAGATTGTGCATACAGATGTATGGAGACCAGCTCAGGTATCATCTCTTGCTGGCTCTCTTTATTATGTTACATTTATTGATGGTGCAACTAGAAAACTGGGGTTTATTGCATTCGACAAAAATCTAATGTTTTTGATACTTTTAAGAAATTGAAAGATTTGGCTGAGAATGAGACAGGAAAAAGGTTGAAGTGTCTCAGATCAGATAATGGAGGTGAATATTACAGCAAGGAGTTTGATGATTACTATTTATACCATGAGATTCGTAGAGAGAAGACAGTTCCAATAACACCACAAGAAAATGGCATGTCAGAAAGGATGAACAGGACAATCAGGGAGCGTGCAAGGAGTATGAGATTGCATGCTAGTTTTCCCTTACAGTTCTGGGAAGATGTTGTAGATATTGTTGTTTACTTAATAAATAGAGGACCTCCAATCTCTTTGGATGGTATAACTCTAGAGGAGGCATGGAAGGTAAAAAGGTAAACTATTCTTTTTTCAAGACATTTGACTGTGAATCATTTGTCCATATTGATAAAGAAAATAGAACAAAGCTCGAGGAAAAATCCAAGAAGTGTATATTTATTGGATACGGTGTTAATGATTTTGGTTATATCTTATGGGATTATGAAAATAAAAAATTTATTATGAGTAGAGATGCCATATTCAATGAGAAGGTCATGCACAAAGATCAGTTGTAGGGAAAGAAACAGGAAAAAGAAAAACCAGAATACATAGTGTTTGATGAGATCACTGAAAAAGAAATTCCAAAGGTACCAAAAAATCATAATGTATAACAATAGGATCAAAAGGTACCTCAAAATCATGCAAGTGTTGTCATAATATCTACCAGGTTAAGTAGACCCCCTGAATGATACTCTCCTTCATTGTATTATTTATTGTTGATTGATTCTAGTGAACCAGAATGTTATGAAGAGACAATGTAGGTAGACACCAAAAATAAGTGGGAGCAAGGCATGCAAGAGGAAATGGATTCCTTGGTAAATAACTAGACTTGGGACTTGGTTCAGTTGCCTACAGGAAAAAGAGCATTGTAAAATAAATGGGTTTACAAGTTGAAGGAAGAAAATAGAGGAAAAAAGTGGTACAAGGCTAGACTTGTTGTAAAAGGGTTTGCACAAAAGAAAGGTATAGATTTTGATGAAATATTTTCTCATGTTGTTAAAATGACTTCAATTATGACTATTTTAATTCTCGTGGTAGTAGAAGATTTTCCTATTGATCAGTTAGATGTAGAAACAACTTTTCTACATGGGGATTTGGAGGAAGAAATTTATATGCAACAGCCACAGGGGTATGAGGTTAAAGAAAAGGAGAATTTCGTATGCAGGTTGAAGAAGAGTGTGTATGGCCTAAAGAAATATCCAAGGAAGTGGTATTTGAATTTTGATAGGCTTATGACATAACACGGTTATAGTAGATGTCATTATGATCAATGTGTTTATTTTAAAAGGATAGAAAATGGAAGCTATATTATCTTGCTATTATATGTAGATGACATGCTTGTTGCATGGTATAATATGCAGGATATAAATGTGCTCAAAAAGAAATTAGCTAATTCATTAGCAATAAAGGATTTGGTGCTGCAAAGAAAATCCTTGGCATGAGAATAACAAGAGAGAGAAAAAATCGCAAATTGACAGTGTCCCAGGGTGAGTACATAGATAAGGTGTTGGAGAGGTTTAGAATGCAGAATGCAAAACCAGTTAGTACACCTTTGGCCAACCATTTCAAATTATCTAAGGAAATGTGACCCAAGACACAGGAAGAGATAAAATACATGTCCAAGGTCCCTTATTCATCAACAATTAGAAACTTGATGTATGCGATGGTTTGCACAAGACCAGATATTGCACATGTAGTGGGAGTTGTGAGAAGGTATATGAACAATCCAAGTAAAGAACATTGGGAGGCAGTAAAGTGGATTCTCATATATTTGAGAGATATTGCTACTCATGCATTATGTTTTGAAGGTTCGGGCATTGTTCTATAGGGATATGTTGATTGAGATATGGAAAGTGATAAAGACAACAAGAGGAGCCCCATGGGGTATGTTTTTACTGTAGGTGGAACAACAGTAAGTTGGATTTCTAAACTACAAAAGGTTGTTTCAATTTCAACAACATAGGCAGAGTATGTTGCTGCTACATAGGCTAGTAAAGAAATGATTTGGTTACAAATATTTATGGAGGAATTGGGAAAGAAGAAGGAGAATAGAAGGTTGTACTATGACAGTGAGAGTGCCATTCATATTCTAAAGGACTCAAACTTCCATTTGAATACTAAGAATATACAACTTAGGTACAATTTCATATGATCAGTCTTGGAATATAGACATTTGAAGTTGGAAAAGATACACACTAGACAAAATCTTGCATACATGTTAACAAAGGGAGTAACCAGGGAGAAATTGAGTTCCTCCTTAGTTTCAGTTGGTCTTCAAGAATGAAGATGAAGATGAGAAATTTTCCAGGTACAAGAAGGATCATAGTCCAGCAGATACAATAGCAGTGGAGTTGTTGAGATCAGTATCCAACTCGGAGATTGTTGGTTGTTGAGCCTGATTATGTTCCTGATTCAGAGGTGTTTGTTTTCAATCATATTTATATCCCATGAATACTTTATACCCTAGAAGAATGTACACTCCTCCACACAAGGGAGTGAAAAGGTGGGTTACCCCCTCTGCGAGGTCTAGGGGTTCAAAGGATAGCATTCCTTGATGGGGGTTCGGGGGTGAAGCCCCTGAAGAAAAAAATTCCTTGTAAATGTATATTGTAATTTCATTTTAAATATGGACCGTTCATTATAAGGTCACAGATCTAATGGTAGAATTTATGTTAGGGTTTTTTTCCCTAAAAGGCAACCCTCTTTTATGAGGGAAATGTATTGTGGCTATGTATGATTTGTGAATATTGTATTTTGAAAGAGGAGATTGTGAGAGAAAGAAGAGGAAGTTATAGAGGGTGTGTTGTAGATTGTATCCCTTCATTTGTTGGATAAAAATAAAGGAAGGACCTTAAAATTTCTCTGGTGGACGTAGCCCACACTAGGTGAACCACGTATATATGTGTCTCTATTGTATTGTGTATCTTCTGTGTTTTATTTCCACATTTTTTTTATTTTATTGGTCTGTGATCCTATTTTTCTAATAGTAGTCACTTTATCCACTATTGAGGCAGAGTATATGTTTTCTTCACATTCATGCAAGGAGGAAATTTGGTTACAGGGTTTGTTGGGTGGGTTTGGAAGGATGAAGGACAAGGTGAAAGTATTTTGTGATAATCAAGGGGCTATTCATTTGGCTAGAAATCCATCTTACAAAGTAAGACGAAGCATATTTCTATTATGTACCATTTTGTAAGAGAGGTTGTTGATGAAGGTGGAGTGGCTCTAGAAAAGGTCCATACAAAAGTGAATTTTGTAGACATGTTTACGAAACTAGTTTTGTTAGAGAAGATAAAATGGTGTTTAGCTTCTCTTGGCTTGCAGAAAAGATGATGAATTAATTAAGGGCATGATATATCAGGTAAATTGTTGTCAAGGTGGAGATTTTTGGAAACATGCCAACAAATTTCCTCATGCGCTCACATGCACATGCATTTAAAATAAATTAGGAATGTGCATACATGCACTCATTGTAAACATGTTATGTAAATTGTGTAATCTATTTATGAACTGTTCCCATAACTATGTAATCTATTCATGATCAAATTGTGTAGCTGAGTGATAGATGTTATATATATGATCATACCCATAGAGGTGAGAGTGAAATGTGTGTAGAGAGCAAAGTGTGTGTGAGGAGAGGATGGTTGTATGCCTAAGATTGGCTATTGTAATTTTCCCTTGAATAATAAGAGTATCGAATATAATTGCTCGTGGTATTTTCCAGCATTGGGTTTCCACATAAATCACTGTGTCAATTGTGGGATTGTTGTTCTTGGTTTTATGCATGTTTAATCTTTCTTGTTGATGATCTGGTTTTATATGCTTTGTTTTTCTTTTACTTCCCAACAAATGGTATCAGAGCAAGTTGAGTAGGTGTCATATATGAGCCAAGACGAAATGTGTGCAGGTCTCTTGTGAGCGTAAAAACCTTTGGACATGTTTTTGGAATGTAAGGACAAGAAGAACGAAGTATTGATAAGCCCGGATAATTTATGAGAACAAAGGGTTTGATTGAGTGATTTTTCAAGTCACTGATGCTCCCTAGGAATTGTTAGAGGCATGTCGACGCTCTCATACTTCAAAGATAGGAAAAATTCTTAAATCAGTGCACATGGTTTGTGCACCAAAGAGCATTGGAAAAATGACACTCCCATATCCACACTCAAGGAGCATTGATCTCTAAAAACTAACTCTCTTTCAACACTCAAATGAGCGTCGATATAACTAAATTAAATATTTTTGCAAAGGTATGAACGGTTGAATTTTTCATTAAGCACGAGAGATTTAAGATGGAGGATCGATTATTTAATTAAGGTGGAGGTGAGCTTTAATAAAGTTCAACTCCCTTTTTATCTTATTATGGATAATTTATTATGTAATAAAGGTTGGAGGTGACCTTTGAATAAAGGTGAGAGGGTGTTTTATAAATGGTATGGTCCACTAGTACATTTGGGTCAAATTTCGACGACGTGTTCAACGCAATTGCCACTTTATATTTTTGGGAGAATGACAAACAATGAACCCCCTCAAATGTTGTTTCACATGACGTCGCTTTTTCGATGACATATATTCTGTCCTTATTGCGATGTTTCATGCGGACATGTGTCATCTCGGATTTGACTGTCCAAACCCCATAAATCCATCATAAGACCGACATCTTGGATGTGGCAAGACCGACGTCCTGGACATGGCAAGAGAGACATCTTGGACGTGGCAAGACCGATGTCTTGGACGTGGCAAGAACGACGTCCTGGACGTGGAAAGAGAGATGTCTTGGACGTGATAAGAGATATGTCTTGGACATGGAAAGAGAGACGTCCTAGACGTGGCAAGAGAAACGTCTTGGACATGGAAAGAGCAATGTCTGGGACATGGCAAGAGAGACGTCTTGGAGGTGGCAAGAGAGACATCTTAGAAGTAGCAAGAGGTATCAGCTCCGACACGGTTTCTATGGGAGCAACACTCTTGGAGGTGGTAAGAGCGACGTCTTGGAGGTGGCAAGAGAGACGTCAAGAGGTATCATCTCTGACGTGGTTGTTATGGGAGCGGCACTCTTGGAGGTGGCAAGAGCAATGTCTTGGAGGTGGCAAGAGAAACGTTAAGAGGTATCATCTCCGACATGGTTTCTATGGGAGAGACACTCCAAGATGTTTCAATAGCGACTGTGTTGTAGGTATTTAAAAAAAATAATCAATATCAATACTGAGAGGAATAGGTACATTAACCTTTTCTAAGATACTAGCCATATCAATATTTAAATCTATATCATTGGTCTTAGGCAAGGTTGGTTGAGGAGGACTTCCAATGGTAAAGGGGGTCTTGTCAATATCATCCACAACAACTTTCTACTCAACAAGAACAAAAAAAAACAAAAGATAGTCCACATTTTCCAAAAAGATTGGAACAAAGTGAGACAACCCCTTAGCCAGATTTTGACTTCTTAGGAAAACTTCAGAACTTATGTTTCAAAATTCCTCTGATCCAAGCAATCAAATATGTTCCTATCAACAACAAGGATGTTAGAGATCTATGCCTAAAGAAACAAGGAGGAAGAGGAAAGATCCACAGACCATCCATGTCATAGATCAACTTGCTGATCTTATGCTTGGGAAAGTTCTCACTCCCAAATATTCCAATCCAGGCATCCCTATAGTAGACATCCACATAAGAAATCAGTTGATAACCTAATATAAAACAATTGGATTAACCTAAGAGTAGCCATCAATGTCATTACTAAAGAAACCATGGAAAAACTAAAGCTCCAAAAGCTACGAAGGCAAACCCCTACTATTCTCCAGATGGCTGACTGATATATTGTTAAGCCAGAGGGCATGCTGGATGCCACTGTGGTCTCAATAAACTCATGGGAGTACCCTCCAGACTTCGTGGTGCTACAGACAAAATCTAGACTCGGTGGTTTTCCTTTGATCCTTGGTAGAGCTTTGTTGGCAATAGTTGAAGCTTACAATAGTTGTAGATAAGGAGATATGACTATCACTCATGGTCAACCTCTCAAGAAATTCATTTTGTATCCTCCAGCTAAACCATTCCTAGTGACTGAGGAAAATAGAGTTTTAACAACCTCATTTGTGCTTTGTCTTTGATAGAAGAAACTTGTCTCCCCATTGGCTCAAATTATCATTTCATAAGCATAGGGTTCATCTTCTTCAACATTGTTAGAACATGTTCCTATTGATTTTGGAATTATTTGGGAGCTTTAAAATCATTGAGAAATGATTGGAGACATCATGAACACTTCAGGTTTAAGTTCGAAGCTTGAATTTGTAGTCTTGT
The DNA here is from genome assembly GCA_009831015.1 of Picea engelmannii. Lineage (NCBI taxonomy): Eukaryota > Viridiplantae > Streptophyta > Pinopsida > Pinales > Pinaceae > Picea > Picea engelmannii. The sequence continues at coordinate 11,332 of ML814305.1, read as the reverse complement.
ATGCAGATTGGGGTAAGTTAACACATATCTTGTTGTTTCAATTGAATTAAGGAAATGAATGGCAAGTGATTTCAATTGGAACGAATAGAGTTCTACTCCATTGGCACCAATATTGCTTTGTTATTTACAATATTGACATTTGGATTTTAATAAAGGATATGTCTTCAATTGGAGTTTGTTGGTTTTAAACCCTTGTCATTGTAAAAGTCTCCATTGTATAACTTCCATACCTTTACACATTATCGTTTATGTGTTTTTTGTGCATAATTAGTGCTCTTACAACACAAAATCCTTTCAAGCTGCTATACAAGCATTGCATGCTTCTCTACCTATGTGAAGCTTCATCACCAGATTCATGCTTGATCTTGGTCCTTGATTAAAAAATTTCAATGTGGGTTGGGGGAAATTCAATTTGTTTTATTCAATAGCAATATTGACTTTCTCAAAATATTGCAAAATATTAGCACTCCAAAAGGTAGGTTGTTACAAAATTCTTTTGTTGTTTTGGTGGATCAATCTAGGGAGTGAGCCACCTCGTGAATCCCTATCACCTATTTGTTGTCTTCATACAAAGTCCCAGATCTTTCCAATCTTTTCAATCACATTGAAGTGTTTTTGGCCTAAAATTGCTCAAGACTTGTAGGTTTTTAATAATTTAAATTGTCAATGAAATTTGATCTCTATTTCTCTCAGTGGTAGTATTGAAATCTACATTTTTTCATATTTTTCTCTACCAAGGTTTTAACTAGAACTTTATATATGGAAGGCATTAATCTTATTCATTTTCCACCCCAAGGTTGCCTCTGCAATGTACTTTTTGGTAGGTATTTTTCCAACACTATAGAGATGCTACTCAAAGTTCGGAGCGTAGTGAAAGGGGTGAATGGGTTGTTAAGAGAAGTTGTAGTTGCCCCAACCAAGTTCAAATCCAGTTTGTATCATGTTGTTGCCTCTGTAAGAAGCCATTTCATGTGGATGGGACCAAATGCATTGGCTAAGTGGATTTTATGAATTAGATTCTCCTTGAACATGGTTTCTTAGACAAAATTTGATTCCACAAGTCCATCGATGAAACTCTTTTGGTTGACCAAACACACTTCAAACAAAAAAAGGGTTCATTGAGAAAAAAATGTGGACCCGAAGTAATATATAGTGGTAACACTACAAATGTTGAACAATCTTGAGTCGCAATTACTACTTTGAATGTCTCTTTTGAATAGCATAGTTTTAGACTAGTGTTGATCAATCTTAACTTGTAGTCACCCCTTAGGTTCTCTTTTGAAGGGAATATATTTCAACAAAGTGTTATATGGAGAGGAATATAGACATCCAAAATGTCAAAAAAATCACTAACATGAAGAGGTCAAAGAAAATTCCAACATCAATCCCAACCAACATAGAGTCACACCTTCCACAACGACAAATGCATCAACCAACCATAGACAATCTAACAATGATGCAATCATTCTCCCACCATTCCACGTATAGACATGAACATGTAGAACTTTTCTATAGGGATACACACCCAATCTTGAAATTCCCATTGCCCATCACAAAGAACACCCATTCAAATCTCCAAAAAACCTTTGATCATAGTTACAGATAACCTAAACACCATCCAACAATCACTCCACATGGCACACACCAATATAAATATTTCAAGCCACCCAAGCCAATCAAAACATCATGCTAGATAGGGAGAAAACAAGTTGGTGATTAAATCAATGCAATTATTTTTTTGTACAACAAGATGTTTGTAGCAATTCACTTGGTGTTGCAATTCTCCCAAGACAGCCATGTAGACCTTCCAAGCCATGATGAGAATGTGGGTACATAATACAAATAAAGTTCTATTTGAGCCCCAACCTTTTCCAACACACAATCAAATTAAATTCTTGTAGTTGACCAAAAGCAATTCAAACGAAAAAAAAAGGTTCACAAAGAAAAGCATGTGGACTTGAAGCCAACGATAGTGGTAACACTTGTACAATGTTGATCAATCTTAAGTCATAATTGCCACTTAGGATGTCTCTTTTGAAGAGCATAGTTTTAGACAAAACATTTGTAACACTCATTTCTAGTGTTGATCAATTTCAACTTGTAGTCACCCCTTAGGATGCATCTTTTGAAGGCCATAGTTTTAGACAAAGTGTTTTTTGATGAGGAATATGGACATTCAAAATGTCAAAAAAATCACTAACAAGAAAGGTGAAGGAAAATTCCAACGCTGATCCCAACCAACATAGGACCACATCTTCCACAACCACAAATGCATTAACCAACCATATACAATCTAGCTACAACAAAATCATTCTCCCACCATTCCACATAGAGACAAGAGCACGTGAACTTCCATATAGGGATACACATCCATTCCTTGAATTACCAGTGTCCATCATAAAGCATGCCCATTCAGAGTGTTGATAGACATTTTACTATAGTTGCAGATAACCCAAAGGGCATCCAGCAACCACCTTCACTCCACCCACATGGACATGACACACACCAATAGCAATGTTGCAAGCCACCCAAGGGAACCAAAGCATCATGCTAGATAGGGAATGGAAAGTTGTTGACCACATCAACACAAGTAATTTGTGTAGAACTAGATGGTGTTTTTAGCAATTCACTTGGTGGTGCAGAACTTCCAAGAAGCAACTCGTATGGACCTCCCAAGAAAGCCATGTAGACCTTCCAAGCCACAGTGAGAATGTGGGTATATAATATGCACAAAGCATGATTTGAGCCCCGAGCTTTGCCAATGCACAATCAAATGTTATAAAGGAAATTGGCATGGCTATGTTTTAAGACAAATTTTCATCTAAATTTGTACTATAAAAATCCCATGATATAATTCAATCTATTAATTCTCCTTGAAAAGAAAAAAAACTAGATAATTCAATCTAATTCTTGTCCTTGAGAAGAAAACAATTAGACTATACATAGAATGGCAAAATTTTTAAAATTCACATTAACTTCAATATTTAACAATTCCTTCAAGAAGGTTGATCCTTTTGGTTCCAAGTTAAAAGGTATATTGCTCTGCCTTCCTAAACTTCAGCAGCTACGAAAATGGCTATTAGTTCTGTCAAACGTTGCTTGAGAAATACAGTCAACCTCCCAACTTGCATAATCAAGAGAACTTCACGAAGTCAAGCATAGATGGACACGTACTACCAAGTAGCCTACTCTCAACCATATCTCTCATCAAACATAAGGGTGAAAAATAGAATTCACAAATATGGGTGGTAAATAACGTTTTTTCTGAAAATTCCTTTAAAAAGGTTCATCTTTTGAGTTCCAAGTTAGGGCATATTTCCCTGCCTTCCTCAACTTCAGTAGTGATGAAAAAGGCAATTAGTTCTTTCAAAATTTTCCTTTGAAATTCACCCAACCTCCCAACTTGTATAATCGATAGAAGTTCACAAACTCCAGCATAGATGGAACAGTTCTAAAATCAACCAACTCTTAATCATAGCTCTCATCAAACATAAAGGTCAAAAATAAACTTCACAGGTATGGGTGGCCATTCAAACAAATGTCCATTTGAACATATTCAATATTTTCAATAAAAAATGACAGGTAGATAGTGAATGAGTTTTAATATTCAACATTTTCAATAAAAAATGACAGGTAGATAGTGAATCAGGTTTGATCCATAATATGCATAAGGCTAATTTGATCATTTTTATAGAAAAATCAAAGAAACAAGCTGAAATGCATTTGGATTGCCTACTAGTCGGAAGGAATGTCAAAATGAAGTTGATTCCCACTCCAATATTATGTATGGAGTTGATTAATAAATGTTTTTTTGTCTATGACTGAATCAATTCTAGAAGGAAATAGCTACCCATAACGTCATGATGCCATCCTCAAACACTCACACGATCCCATTGAACTTCCCACCATGTGTGAAGTAATAGCACTTACAAACACTAGCCCTTGAAGAGGAAACAAATGTATTTGATGTTTATCTTTAAGAAACACTTGGACAAGACTCGAGGAATAGACGAACACGGGTCATAATTCTATTGCCTCTTAAAGGAGTTATCAACATAGTTTTGCAAAAATCACTTTGAGGTAAAATAGAAGAGGGTAAGACCCCATGATATAAAGTGCATATTAAGCATGAGAAACAACATTGCACCAATATCTTTAGCTGCTTATGTTACCCATTAAATGGGATTCTTCTGATTAATTTATAAAATGCCTAGTACTTAAAGTCAAATGCACATGATAACCATCGTATAAATGCAAATAATGGGAGTTGAACATCTTGTACAATAGGTAGGCAATGCTGTTAATATAGAACAGACTAGTGAAAGGAAAAGTTGGAGAAACATGTAGAAATATATTTTAGTTCATTTTCTTATATGAAGTTTGAACTGTCTTCCTGTGAAATGGTTAAAAGCTAGCAAAAAATGAAGCCATAGCAGTAACAACAATACCAGAATATTTACTTTCAGAGTATTTTCCCATGGAATACACTAGTCAATTAAAATATTTCAACATGAAGAATTGACCCAACAACTCCTTACACCAATGAATAATGATATAAATTCCACTTAACATTTGATTTCTTATTTTCTATTCAACTATAACTCAAAAAAATTGGACTATGTAAAGCACATTCATCAAGGAAATAAACCTTTCAGTTCCTTCCTATCTGCACCGAATGCCTACATTATCAGAAAGCGACACCTGAATGATGAGTTTATGATTGAAAAAACATAAACTACAAGAGATTTACCCAAAAAGTTCAAGATATTGGATACCTCCGTCACAAACCCCTTTACGTATACATGAAAAAAAAGATCTGAAGAATCTGGCATTGAACATTCCTTCTTGATGGAAAACATTATTGAAAAATTATTGAAGTCAAAACTTTTGGCCAATGTATGGTATTTAAAATGAAGAGCTAACCTAGAAAATTTTAACAAAGAATGACAAATGTAAACATAATTTCCATATATTCCAAACATTGTATTTACCTTCGCCAGGGAAATTGCATCATCGACTTCTTTTTTTTCTTCCTTTTCAATATCCTATACAAAATTCAAGTTACAACAAATCATTACAACCCATCTTGAACATCAAACCCTACATACTAGGTGAATATGATCAGAAGCATTTAAGCCAAAATACAAAAAAATCATGCTGGGGAAAAATAATATCTATTGAATCCTTTTGGCACCTTCAATTCAGCTAATGTGGCTATATTATGAGCTAGCAAAATTTTATGGACCCTTTCAATCTGATCACGTTGCTACAATGCAAACCACCAAAATATACTCATTCAATTCAGTCTATCATTATAAAGCCTAGAAGCAAGAGATGTTTTGATGCATTAAGATGTAAATTTCAAATAGTTTGCAGTACCTGTCTGACACCTGATATTTCATCTCGGGTTCTATAAGTACTTCCTGAATTTGACATTGAGTGCCCATGGTACCTATACATATCTATTTCAAGTATCTAACGACATCACATCACAGACAACAAGGAAAAACATTCATAATACAATCTTAGCATTGAAAGAACTTTTCAAAATAACAATTCATGTAGAATGGTTGTAATGCACAGGAAATCACTCAGAAGAAAAATCATTTTTGTACATGATGCTAACTGCATTTGTGAGGCATAACTGTAAAAACAAGGTCACAAAATATCTGAACTACCAACAAGGACTCAGATCACAAGTGGACTTTCAGGTCGCACAATATGAATAGTAGCCCCATGGTTAATGTTTGAAAGCCGCCTGTCCAGGCAAAATAGATCAGTGAATTTTTCTACTAGGATTAACCTGATACATCAACAGATATACAATAGCCGTCAACCTGCAAATCCCAGCACATATAACACTTCTACATTGTGAAACTCAAAATTCTTGTTATTCTTATACCATACACCTCTGCACTCTAGCCAAAAAACCTTGAATTTTAAATTTTTCCTGTTTTCTTCCATGGCCTTGTGTTAAATTTGTTGTTTCAAATTCATTTTTGAGTATTCAGTCAATTATAACAAACATGAACCAAAATTCCAAAAACATTGAATCTTAGAAAGTTTTAATTGAACAGAAGTGTTAATTTTTTTATGACATGTCCAAGTGTTTTTGTCTTCTATTTGGACTCCTCTCAACCATTCCTATGGATTTATTTTCTGTTTGGCCTCCCCTCAATCAAACTTATTTTTCAACATGCAATAGATGTTTTTGACCAAGAATTTTTTGGGTTTGGCTCCTCAACAAACAACGAATTCTTTTAGCACTTAAAGAATAAAACATGATAGATTTTGGTGGATTCCTTGCTTAATTGAATCCAGAAAACAAATGCACTACAAATGGAACATACCTTTTCAGTGAATCTGCGAAGATTTAAATCTTGAACCCAAATCCAGGTAACTCTATTGAGTTGATACAATCAGAATCGCATGGCCCTACACTTTAACTTCTAGGTTATCAATCAAAGTGTCTACACTTACCTTCTATATTATCAATCATATTGAAATTCCTGTGAAAGAGGCCAAGGGAAGTCATGACTTTGAATAATATATTTATAGAGAATATAGAAATGATAATAGCGTTATACATCTTCATAGGTTGATGTTTTCTTAATAAGATAAATATGCATCCCGTTTGTGCCATTTTTGTTACAACAAGAATGAAATCATGGTTAAAATTTCTAGGACTTTCAAAAATCGGGAAATCTACATCATAATGGTAAGGACCAGAACCATCAACCATCTTGTCAAAGAAATGAAGCAAGCATCATAGAGTATGAATTATACTCATTCACCATTTACCAAAATACCCGAATACTTTAAGAACAAATGATTCACAATAATATTCACTGAAATGAGTTGATAACTTCATTTGTACTTTCAAACTTGCAAAGATGAGGTCTTTGCTAACAAGACAAGTATACCTTTAGAGGAAGTCTGAACTCTCCTAAGTAAATTTGCAAGCTATCTAAGTTCAATAACTCAAGATAGACAACAGAAGGTGTTGTGTTTATAACAGATCAATATTTGTTGTGTGTCCTTCCAATATTGGCGAGTTTTACCTTTAATTGAAAAGACTAAAGTAATACTATCAAATCTGCTTCTCAAAATCATTTACTGGAAACTGTCCGATTTTGAAGTTACAATAACCCTTTCTGGACTCTTCTTCTGCAAATGAATGTATAGATTTTTTATAAAATGGAGCCTTTACCAGGAGTTCTAGCAAAGAAAAAAAGAAACCAATGCACAAAAAATTCATATTGAAAGCACTAACAAACTCTCACAAATCTTTGAAAATGTTTTTGACAGATAGGCATTCAATACAATCTCATTTGTTTTCCAAGAAAAAGGATTTTTATATATAGTCGCATGTACATGTGAGATTAGGTACAATTTACACAATCTCTGGCGAATTCCACAAACTAGAAAATACCAAAGTTTGGTAGTACTCTACATAGCGACTCCTAATATCTCATATTGTTCATAATATTCCCCAACATCAACATCATCCATAAAAAAAGGAAAAAAATAGTAATTTGTTGATACTACGACCATCAATTATTTTCTTATGAGTCTTTGTGAGAATTGTAAAACAGAGTAGGTTGCAGAGCTCTTGCACAACGTGATGGAGAAGGGTTATTCCTTGGACAAAGTTACCTTCCATACCCTCATGGGTTTTCTTCGTGATGAAGGTAAATGTCATGTAGTTGTGGAATTATTGCTTTCTTTTTTATCAAAAGGCCATGTTTGGAATGTTATTACATGTAATATATCAACCGAGAGTCTATGTAGGAAGGGTAATTCAGAAGAGGCCAATATATTTTGGCATGAAATGTTGGGGTATAAAGCATCGAGTTTGATAGGGTATAAATCACCTATTAAAGCATGTACCATGAAAAAACATGAGAAGTATTCTTCTCTTTTTCTTTTGCTTTTCCATACAAGACAGGCAAGCGAATATCCATAATTTTCATATATAGTAATGAAACATTCATTACTCTCACGACATTACTAGATTTGAAAGCTTGTTAATGTATATAAACTTTTAAAATATTAAACCTGAACACCCAACAAGATTTGGAAAAGGGCTCTCATGGTGCATCAGAGCATCTTCACTATGTCATGTTATTTAAGTAGGTAACTTCCTGCAGTCCTTTACTTGTAATACTTCTAAAGAAAATCCAAATTGCAATACTTTGTTTCTCTACAAACTACATCATCTGTAAATCCAGCCATGAAAAGAAGAGTAATGCCTGGTGCTTTGAAAAAGAAACTCCATGTTCAGATATGAACTAGCATTGCCATTTGAAACATTAAAGGTCCAAAAGAATTCAATTTATTCCTTCCCATGCGTTTCCTTACATACCTGCATCCATTAATTACAAGACAACATTAATACATAGAAGACAATAAACGAGGCAGCAATAAAAAACAGTTTTCCCCTTTACAAAACTCACTAGAATTAAATGCATATTGATGTTGTGCAGGCATATTGTAGTCCCTACAGCTCTCTTAGAATAGCATTTTCTTATAATCTCAACTTATGAGCACAAGAGATAAATAATAAATCGTTGGAATGCTCCTCATGAAACAATGAATATCCTGCAAAACACTACATGAACCTGTACATGATGCTTGTTATACTTGTTGAATGCCAAATCCCTAAATTAGCATAGAGACACCAATGATAATCTTACCCAACTTAAAGAAATAGTTTATCCCATTATTCACCCACAAAATAAATGTTGAAAGAACCTTATTAGTTCATATATCAAAACAACTAATGAACAAAGGAACTCCAGACAACTTTCTAGTGCCTTTATTGCAATGCCTTGATGGTCACTTTTACTCAAAATGGAGCTTGTGTACTAATATCCCTGCTATGGGTGCCCCAAAGTAGGCTCCATGGGAAACCAAGGAATATGGGAATTCTAAGGTTATGAATATGAATGCGGTGACATGTGACTTGTTACTGCCCAACATTACACTTAAGCTATAAATCTCTAATAATGGGTGCAACCATAGAGGAAACTAAGAAGGGCTATCCAATATCACCACAATATCACCTTCCCTCTCTTTAGGCTGACTCTCCTCCAGCACAAAGGGTGTATCCCAAAGGATAGGATTACTAAGTCTGACCTTAAGGGTCAATGTAAATTCCAGATTGAGTAAAACAAAAGATTGAATTTTATGTTATATTTTGGGTGGTTGAAAGGGTAGACTAGTGCCAAACATCAAATTTGGGCAAATGGAGTCAAGGGGTATTTAGAGGGTTCGATTTCTATGAAATGAGAATGAGTGATAATGCTGCTACAACATGTTAAAAATCAGACAATGATGGTTGTTCTAGATTGCAAAAAGTTACTATGAGGGACCCTTCCAAAGGTGCTCCTATTTTACATAGGAGGTGTGTTTTTACTATAAACCATAAATCTTCCCTATCTTTCAATGAAATGGCAGCAGCAAGTAAATCTAATTTAACAGAAAAAACAAGAAGAGAAATGGATAAGAAATACCTCAACCAAAGCTTTCCCCCAATGGAAAAACCGTCTTTTATATGAAGTTATTTGCAGCGAAATTTTAGCAACCATAAGAACAACAATATGGATGAAAATGAAAAACCTCACATGCAAAATAACCCTTAAACTTTATGGCCTTCACAAGATCTTCAAATCTAGCCCAACAATATTTCTCCAAACTTTCAAAAACCACTACAATGAGAGAGCTTCTCTTTATATAGAGATCTAGCTCAAAACCCTCAACAATAAAATAATAATAAGCTAGTTCTAGATCCATAGTCTCTCTTAGGAAAAATAAAATAACATATCTCCTAAATACCTCCAAGAGACAAGTCAAAATACATAATAAAATAGAAGGACAAATAAATGGGAATGCCACTTGTCCTCTCCTCAAGCAAGACGCCTCTTTAGATTGAGCTTGTTTGACCCTGTAAGATATCTCATTGAAACATTTGCAAGGTCAACCAAGGGAATGTTCATCAAGAAAATCCTCAAACTATGCCACAATGCAAAATCCAAGGGAGCGCTCCACTAAATAGGGGGGTCGACCATCATTAAATGTCAACAAGATGCCCAAAATAGTAAAACAAGCTAAGGCACTCTCTCCAATGAAGCAACAAACTCCCCCAATGGATGGATCTCATGGATAGATATGCAATAAATGCCCAATGGTTGTTATAACAACCTCCTCAAGAGTAGGTGGCCTCAAAATATATTCAAAGAGTATAGATCCATGTGCATAGAGACCATATCTCCTCCAAACAAGCTAATGAAAGTGGAGCAATCCAGGTAAATGAAAATTATTGTATTTGTGTCAATCTTGTACAAAGTGTTCTACCTTCAGAAAGGCCATTATTCCTCTATCCTCTATCATGTACAAGGATTTCAATGCTTCTTTGTTCTTCTTCATTTTCAGGCTTTCCTGTACACAATACAACTAGTTGTTGTCGTGTATGCCACTTAGATATCTGAGTTGAAGTTATGAGTTACACTATATCTTCTTCAGATCTTATTTATCGGTATTGGAATGGCTACAAGGTTTGTTTTGGATGTATATCTAAGTGCAATCAGAAATCTATCTTGGTTACATAAAGTGAAACTTCCCTGCAACGTGAGATTTAAGCATTCATTCCAACCTCAATCTGATCAATTTTCCAGCAAGCATCAGTGATCTAGTATATAGTAGCAAGTACTAAGTATTATGCTCTAAGTTTTCATTTCATTATCTAAAGATTTCTAAGGAGATGGATTCTTGACTTATAATGGGGTATTTCAACACCTCATTAGAATGTGAATCCCCAACTGACTAATGAATGTGAGCTTCAAAACATGGAATGAAGCATCAACCACCTTAATGTAATGCTCATAATTCCCACCAAGATAACCACTCATATCCTTACTCTACAGTTTTAGGTGTACCCATATTAGTTTTTTGATATTCTTTTTTACTATGGATTGAAATGTGTATTAAAATATTGGGGTTAAAAGGACTTCTGATAATCATCCTCCTCCTCATCACATGAGTGAGAAAACATGGCATTGGACTTCATTTACAATAAACTCTAGAATCAATAATCAACACTTGATAAAATAAAGAACATTGTAATTATAGTGGAGAACTCTCTGAGGAATAAAATCCACTTTCAACCATAAGATTTCACATCATATTCAGGTCCAAGTTCTTCAAATGATTACAAATTAGGCAAGGGCTCATAGATATATAGGAATGGGGTTTAGTTTGTTTCCCCCAAACCACAAATGTGGGGCCACAAAGCCCACCTAATAAATGGGGAACCACAAAACCCACCTAATAA
>ML814304.1:346571-364559 GCA_009831015.1 Picea engelmannii | reverse complement strand
TTGTTAGGGCCGTCTTTGTCATACTTTGGTTGTTGAGGATTTGCATACCTGAACTGCCATTTGTTCTGGTGCTTAAATTTCTGCTCGATTTTAACATCATATCGATAAGCAGCACCGAGTGATGAGATGCCCAGAAAATCTGTTTCAGTTTGGATGTTTCTGTGTAGAGCCCCACGGTATTTCAGAACCAAATATCGCTCAGATTCTTTGATACCCATCTTGGTGCGCAAGGTATGGAAGGTATTGGTGAAATCTGGAACTGCTTGGCCCCTCTCTTTCCATAGTGTGTTCCATCTCATGTATTGGTCCTCATAGTTGCCAACAAAGTAATATTGTTCCTCTACCGCATCCACAAAAAAATCCCAAGTGGGCTCGACCCCATATATTCCAGATTCCTTTGTGGAACTTTTCTCTCAGTAAGTTTCCCACCAATGCTGGACATGGGGAAGAGCTTTAAGAAGTGCAAAGGTGATCTTTTCTTTGTTGGAAAAATTGTGAACAGAGAAATAACCTTCTAGAATATTTAGCCATTTGTCTAGGGCTTCTGCATCTATCTGTCCTTCAAATACAAGAATATCAAAATTAACTTGTACCTTGAAAGGCAAGGTGCCTCCAAAGTGGTCGCTTTATGAAGATGCGCTTATTGCTATCGGCAGGCATTGAAGAATATGGGAAAAAATCTCCATCATTTCGTCACTCTGTCGCGTGAGAGCTTGCTCGAGCAACAGACTAATAGGATCGTCTGCTCCGTCGTTTTTCTTTTCTTCCGCCATTGAGGGTTTCTTGGGTGTGCAAGAGTGATTTTCTTCAAGAGAGACAAGCTCGAGACCCAACTCTCTATACTCAGACCTTGTCGAGGACATGCACTGAAAAAAGATCAAGAGCAACCTACTCTGATACCACTGATCCAGATTATTTTTGGCACGAAATGAGAGCGGAGATATAATAAAGAAATGCAAAAAGATATCACGAATATCCAATAATATAAAATAAATGTATCAGAGATGCAACCATAAACACAGAGATACAGTAATACACGATTTCAATTAATGAAACAAATGTACAGAGACTGTAAAAATACAGAGTAAAAGACTCGCTAGAATGGTGGCAGCTTATCTCTGAGAAGAGATGTGATGACTACTCGCATTCGCAAGAAGATGATTACAATGAGACTCTGAAGGCCTTTTTACAATAAACAGGAATGAAAAAAACCCTAGACATCCAAAAACCTAAACCTAGGAGATGAATCGCCAAAAGTCACGTGGGCCTCGTTTGGGTAAGTTAGTACATAACTTCCCGGGATCCTAACTTTTTCATACGATCTCAGTTTTAGGTGATAGTCTGTTGTAAAGGTATCGTCGAGGAGATTCATTTTGGGGGCTCAATCATGCCTTTTTTCTATCATTGAGAAGCTCGATCTAGACAAACCTTCATTTGGGCCCTCAAAATAGCCCCGGAAGTTAAAACTGCTAAAAATAGTAAATTGCCAAAATTGCCAGAAAACTGTTTTGAGTCAGTTGGAAAAGGTGGGTGGCCACCGATATCCACCTAGATCATGGTGCCTTGGTAAGTTGGCTTCCTTTTAGGATAGGTTGTTACCTAGTGGATCTCTGAAGATTCATCACTCGTTCCCTCCATACTTACCATTTTCCATCTTTATCCCCTCCATCTATCCACATTTTTGGGCATTGGGGAAGGCTCCACTTGGAAAGGGTTGTACCTTACCTCATGTGAAGAAGGGGCTAAAGGCCCAAGAGGAAATGTAGCTAGAAAAAGTTAAGAGATGAATTTAAACCTTCAAGATGCTTCGCCCAGGGATCCCCGAGAAAGCATTGAAACGCTTCTCAGCAAGAAAAGTGGACTCACATATGAATAAAACACTTAAGGCATTTGTTCATGGATAGGAGGTCTCATCATGAGACGACCTATCATGACCATGAACATGTAGCGGTATGACACGACCAACCAACTGGTCACCAAGCCAGAGTAGTGGCTCTTGGTTGCATGGCCAAGAGAAAGGGGGTCTCATCACGAGCTAGCCTTCTCATTTCTGTGAAATTTTTGTGGGTGACACTGCCACTAGTTGGTCACTAAGCCAGGTCGGTGGCCATCAACTCTTTCCTTGCAGCATGAAAAATGAAAACCAAAAGAAGAAATAAAATATAAAAATAAATGGCAATCCGTGGGCTTGGAAACATTTGCATCCATGACAAGGTGCAACTCACCCTCAACAAAGGCACCCATAGGTGAGTGTTACATTTCCCTGTTATCACATGCACCCCATGCCCAAAAATTTTCCCTTCACTACCTCATACGCTTGCATGATTTGGATCAAGCTCGACTAGGGAAATGACATTTAATTAAGGGAGATTGGCCCAATAGGACACCCTGAGACCATTCCAAACCCTAGACTTGTCAACTTACATAACATTTTGAGAATTTGTTTGTGTTTAGGGGGGGTTTAATGCACATGTTTGGGAATTTTAATTATTATATGTGATTTGTGTATTATGATGCATGTGACTTATGGACCCCTCGAGGGCGTACTTGTTGTCTTCGCAGGACCTTTGCCGGTGAACAGGTACACACAGAGATGATTAGCTCAGACCTTCATGAGGTCTCAAAGCCCATTTGATGGATGCTAGGACCCCAGCCAGGGGGCAGGATGAAGATGAAGGGGTTATAAAAAGAAGAAGAAGGATGTTGCCTTTGGAGCCACTTTTGTGTACATAGACCTAGACGGTTGTGCCTTTCCCACCTAAACGTTGGCCTTTGGAGGCCTTGGATGTCACCCATACAGCCCTGGATGTTTATACATGCAGTGGTTGTCATCTTGGGGGTAATCCTGAGGTTATTGGCACATGTGGGTAGGGTTTTGGCCTTTAGAGGCCCACTATTTTACTCCCTGAGCCGAATATTCCATGACATAGGTCCAACGTAACCCTAGAAGGGCATGCGCCACCCCTAGGACGGTCTTTATGTGAAAATTTATTTTATTTTGTCTGAAATTTAATTTTGTAAGAAACTCGCTAGGTCGGCCCTGATATTATATCAGCTAGCATATGTTCCACTAGTTTATTTTCTTATTGAAGCTAGTATAATTTTTGTACTTGAATATTCCATATATATGCTTGTTGTCTTTGTTCCGGGTAGGTACATTTCATCTTCTACACTTGCTTCATCCCTTGAGACATAAACTTTGTGATATCTTTGATTTAAGTGACCAGTGAGAGGGGGGCTATTCTTTACATATTTGCTTCATTTCACCAGCCCTTTAGGTCACTAGGGACGTGTCCCTTGGGGTAGTTTTATCCTACTCCTAAACAGAAAGGAGTTTCCTTTTAAGGTGACAGTGATAGGTCACCCCCTTGTTACACTAATCTTGTCTCACTTGCCTTGGGATTTGGGAAAGTACATATTGCGCGATAACATTTTTGGCGCCATTGTCGGGGAACACTGAGTCAATATTCCTCAACGACTCTTTTTTGGTAATCCTTTCCCTCAAAGCCTTCATCTTACAAATCTTACCTCGCGACTCCGCTGAGGGTGATTCCCTCACTCCCTTTGATAATCCTTAAGAGGTTATTTGGCTACTCCACTGACATTTTCAAAGGTGCCACCTTACTCTCAACTTTGTGATATTTCCAAGATATGGGATCATGGTGCCCTAGAAGTAAGTGTATCCATCTATTGATTTTGAAATTTTTCAAGGATGCCCACATTATTTTGATATAAAATGGTTGAAAAACTATCCAAGATTTAAAGGCTTCCCAATTACTCACATTGTAGAATTATTGAAGTATATAAGTGAAATAGAATTTGAAGGGGAGGATGTCCTGATAAAATTGTTCATAATTTCCTTAACATCATTTGTACAAGAATGGATCAAGGGTTGTTGCGAAGAAAAGGTTATATCCTCTTTCGTAGATCTCGACAATAGGTTTCTTAAGTTCGCAAAACCACGGTTCTAGACTTATGAGGATGCCCTTCAAAATCTTGAAATATCCCTAGAGGACAAAGGATTCACCACTGAGATTGTAGAGGATCTTAGCGGTGCATACCATGCTCAATAAAAAGAACCCTCTGATACAGTAGAAGAAATTTATGAAGGAGTTTACCAATCCCATGAGGAAGAGAATAATTTACTAATGATTCTACCGAAGATAACAAGGACCTCATTGAAGAGTGAGAGCCAGAAGATATCAAACATGATGATGAAGTGTTAATGAGTACTCCTCCCTCAGATGAAGCCATCCATTATCATATCCCTCCTACACAAGAAGAAGAGAATGAGGTAAACATTTTCCTTTTCAGATTTTTGATGATACCCTATTCTATGATTCAGAAGGTGAAGAAGTAAGGGAATCCTTGGATGTACTAAACCATTCATGTTATGATAAAGGTAATGGCATGGTTGATAATATTGATGAGTTCATACATGTTGGGAGATGCAAATGGGGTGTGGTTGGTTCTAATAAATATCCCATTTATGACATGGAAGGACATCTCCAAATGTTGCCTTTACAACTATCGTACGAGTTTACTAATAATTCTAACATGTGGCAACAAGGAAATGGTATGGTTAGATATATTTTCCAAAAATACAAGGATGACCTAGTGCAATGTTTTCATGACCATTTCCGATCATACCTTAAGGATTTTGATGAGTATTCATTTGAGCACTTGGATTTATTCTATGAGGAAGATTATCAACCACCATTGTGCTCAGATCTTGATAAGGGTGAGGAAGTTTCTTGCTTGAAACAAGATACTTGTGACAAGGTTGTCCAACTCCCTCTAATTACTTTACCTCATTATGTCACTAAGGATACAGTTGGGGAACATGTATCTTGTACCCATTTTTCTTTAAGGAATAACCTTGTTTTAGAATTCAAAGGGTAGGTTGAATGCCTTAAGAAGAAGCTGATTATCTCAATCATTCAACTCTCCCCTAAGATGTTTCCAATCATCCTCTATGTTCTTGCTAGTCCCTTCCCAAACCTCAAGATGTTATGACGTCCAAGGTAGCGAACCTTCAAACTATTTAGTTAGTCTTTTGAGCCTTTGATTTTTCATGATCCCTTTCTGAGATGGATTCAGCGCTTTCCTAGGAGTGTAACTTGGCATAATTGTGTCCCTCCCCCCCACCTCCATGAGCTAGACTTTACGATTTCCTATGATATGATGCATGCTCTAACTCATGTTATTTTTTTTCTTGACTTGTCATTGTTTTGGTTTATGATGAAGCACAGAGGAAGGTATTATGAGGTATTACTAGGATGGTTTCACTGGTTATTTGACTACACCTAGCATTCAACCAACATGTAAGTAGAGGTAGGTAGGCATTTTCATCCATTGTACATACCATTTCATTTCATATTAGTATGGTTGTAGTTGCATTTGCATATTATTTTGTCTCACTTGTATATATGTATGCTCATAATCATATGTTAGACTAGAGGTGCTTTTATTTGTTTATTTTATCATATATGGATGAGGGGTGATATCACAACCCTAGGGATTATTAATGTCTTTTGTTGAGATTTAGCAGACATAGGTCATCCTAGAGATTCTGAGGTTTTCATACGCTCTATGGTGAGCACATGTCCCCGAGTTGGAGCGAGATGTTATCCCCTTGCCTAGGGATAACTAAGGATATCATGTCTCGAGGTCCACAGGTCCTACACATGCAGTGTCAATATCCAGACGACTTAATCATGGCCTCAGAGGGCCCTGTTTTCTTCATTGCAACCCACATATCACCAACAATAGTATTCATCACACTAGCATGGTCCTAAAATGGCAATGAGTCTTTCTCCAAGAGGTAATAAGTCCGGGTATCATGGTATGTATCGCTCCAAATTTTAAAACATTTAAACATGTTGCATTGAATCTTTCTGGATTTCATAATGTTTACTTGACTTTATGCTCTTTTCCTTGTTCAAACCTGGGAGGGTCGCATGGTGCCTTGGTAAGATGTTTTCCTTTTAGGATAGGTTGTTACCTAGTGGATCTCTGAAGAGTCATTTCCCGTTCCCTCCATACTTACTATTTTCCATTTTTATCCCCTCCATTTATCCACATTTTTGGGCATTGGAGAAGGCTCCACTTGGAAAGGGTTGTACCTTACCTCATGAGAAGAAGGGGATAAAGGCCTAGGGGCAAATGCAGCTAGAAAAAGTTAAGAGCCGAATTTTAACCTTCAAGATGCTTTGCTCAGGGATCCCCGAGAAAGCATTGAAGTGCTTCTCAGCAAGAAAAGGGGACCCACATATGAATAAAACACTCAAGGCATTTGTTGGTGGATAGGAGGTCTCATCATGAGTCAGCCTATCATGACCATGAACATGTAGCGGTATGACACTACCACCCGACTGGTCACCAAACCAGGGTAGTGGGTCTTGGTTGCATGGCCAAGAGAAAGGGGGTCTCATCATGAGCTAGACTTCTCATTTTTGTGAAATGTTTGTGGGTGACGCTGCCACTAACTGGTCACCAAGCCAAGGCGGTGGCCATCAACTCTTTCCTTGCAGCATGAAGAAATAAATCCAAAAGAAGAAAGAAAAGATAAAAATAAATGGCAATTAGTGGGCTTGGAAACATTTGCATCAATGAAAACGTGTATCTCACCCTCAACAAAGGCACCCACAGGTGAGTGTTACATTTCCCTGCTATCACATGCACCCCATGCCCAAAGTTTTTCCCTTCACCACCTCATACGCTTGCATGATTTGGATCAAGCTACACTAGGGAAATGACCTTGACTTAAGGGATATTGGCCCAATAAGGCACCCTGAGACCATTCCAAAACCTATACTTGTCAAGTTGCATAACATTTTGAGCATTTGTTTGGGTTTAGGGGGTTTTTAATGCACATGTTTGGGCATTTTAATTACTAGATGTGATTTACATGTTATGATGCCTGTGACTTATGGACCCCTGGAGGGAGTACTTGTTGTCTTCGTAGGACCTTGCTCGGTGAATAGGTACACAAAGATATGATTATCTCAGACCTTCACGAGGGCTCAAATCCCATTTAATCAATGCTAAGACCCCATCCAGGGGGAAGGATGAAGATGAAGGGGTTCTGCCAATAAGAAGAAGGACGTTGCCTTTCGAGGCACTTTGGCGGACCTAGACCTAGTCGGTTGTGCCTTTCCCCCCTAAATGTTGGCCTTTGGAGGCCTTGGACGTCACCCATAAAACCCTAGATGTTTCTACATGCAATGGTTGTCACCTTGGGGGTAATCCTGAGGTTATTAGCATGTGTGGGCAGGGGTTTGGCATTTGGAGGCCCAATGTTTCACTCCTTGAGCCCGAAGTTCCATGACAAAGGTCCATCGACACCCTAGAAGGGACTGACATCACCCCTAGGAGGGTCTTTAGATGCAAATTTATTTTATTTTGTCCAGAATTTAATTTTGTAAGAAACTGTCCAGGTCGGCCCTGATATTTTGACCTAAAATAATTAAAGGTCAAATTTTGGTATAAATAAACATAAAGTGACATTCATTTTAGAATAACTCTCCCATGAGAGAGAGAGAACTAAAATTGACACCCTTTTAGGGTATATTGGCTGAAATTGTGAGGTGCACTTGTCTTGGAGGCTAAATTTTGCAACTTGGATCATTTTTTGGTGAAGTTACTTGGCAATATAGGGTTTTATTGCTTGATTATTCTTGGTGAAGTAAGTAAATCTGCAATTGTCATTTCATTTTGAGTAGTTATGGTATATTTGCTTATTCATGTTAAAGATTATGAAATTGCTTGCTTGACAAACCCTAGGAGTAAAGAACTTAAGGTGCTACTTCTTTGCTCTTCATTTGTTGGACTTTACTAAAGTGATTTAACCTATACATGCTTCTAAATCCCTAAAGTGATAGCACTTTAGAAGCCATTCCTAATTATTGTTTCATTAATATATTTCAATAGTTTAAGGAGGAGGAAGGCGCTAGGGCCTAGAAGTGCCTACTCTCTAGTTATCTCACCTCCCTAAAGTTTGGATCCTAGAGGACTTAAGGCACTATTCCTCTAAGATCCCCCCTTTTACTTAGACAAGTATAATCATCATTGTTTCTCCAAGTAAATGTTGCTAAACTATTGACTCCACAACCCCTTAAAGGCACTAGTCTCTCTCTTATTTGGTTGATTGATCAAACAAACACTCAAACTTTAATTTCTCAAGCCTCTACTAACCAAAACTAACACTGACTTAGTTTAGATCTCTAACCTTCTTGTTGTTGTTATAAAAAATTTCTACAACCATCTAACTGTAGCAAATGTTCTTCATACTCAACATTAATTGCTAACTAATCATTTCAGAATTTTCTCGTGACAAGTTGTTATCATTATATACACGAAATGTTATATTTTCATTGTATTTTAAAAAATTTATGAAGAGTATTTCTTACAATTGTTATACATTACTAATTGTTGTTGTAAACTTGTCTATTGTTGCAGTTTTATATCAGATAGCATATGTTCCACTATCTTATTTCCTTATTGAAGCATTAATATCATTTTTGTACTTGAAGCTGCCATATATATGCTTGTTGTCTTGTTCCGGGAAGGTACACTTCATCTTCTACACTTCATTCATCCCTTGAGACATAAACTTTGTTATATCTTTGATTTAAGTGACCAGTGAGAGGGGAGTTAATCTTTACATATTTTCTTTGTTTCACCAGCCCTTTAGGTCACTAGGGATGTCTCCCTTGGGGTAGTTTTATCCCACTCCGAAACAGAAAGGGGTTTCATATTAAGGTGGCAGTGATAGGTCAACCCCTTGTTACACCAATCTTGTTTCACTTGCCTTGGGATTTAGGAAAGTATAGATTGCATGATAACATTTTTGGCGCTGCTTCTAGGGAACACTAAGTTAATATTCCTCAATGACAATTTTTCGATAAGCCTTTCCCTCAAAGCCTTCATCTTACAAAGCTTACCTGGAGACTCCACTGAGGTTGATTCCTTCACTACCTTTGATAATCCTTAAGAGGTTATCTGGCGACTCCACTGACCTTTTCCAAGGTGCCACCTCACTCTCAACTTTGTGATATTTCTAAGATATGGGATCATGGCGCTTTGGGAGCAAGTGTATATATCTATTGATTTTGAAAGTTTTCAAGGATACCCACATTATTTTGATATAAAATGGTTGAAAAATTGTCCAAGATTTAAAGGCCTCCCAATTACTCACATTGTAGAATTCTTGAAGTATATAAGTGAAATAGGATTTGAAGGGGAGGATGTCCTGATAAAATTGTTCATAATTTCCTTGCCATCATTTGTACAATAATGGATCAAGGGTTGTTGTGAAGAAAAAAGTATATCCTCTTTCATAGATATCATCAGTAGGTTTATTGAGTTTGCAAAACCACAGTGCTAGACTTATGAGGATGCCCTTCAAAATCTCAAAATATCCCTAGAGGACGAAGGATTCACCACTGAGATTGTAGAGGATCTTAGGGGTGCATACCATGCTCAATACCAAGAACCCTCCAATACAGAAGAAGATATTTATGAAGGAGGTTACCAATCCCATGAGGAAGAGCAAGAATTTACTCATGATTCTACCGAAGATAATGAGGACTTGGTTGAAGAGTGAGAGCCGGAAGATATCAAACATGATGATGAAGTGTTAATGTGTACTCCTCCCTCTGACGAAGACATCCATGATCATATCCCTCCTACACAAGAATAGGAGAATGAGGTTAATTATTTTCCTTTTCATATTTTTGATGATACCCTATTCTATGATTCAGAAGTTGAAGATGTAAGGGAATCCTTGGATGTACTAAACCCTTCATTTTATTATAAAGGTAATGGCATGGTTAATAATATTGTTGAGTTCATACATGTTGGGTGACACAAATGGGATGTGTTTGGTTCTAATAAAGATCCCATTTATGATATGGAAGGACATCTCCAAATGTTTCCTTTACAACTATCGTATGAGGTTACTAATAATTCTGACATGTGGCAACAAGGAGATGGTATGGTTAGATATATTTTCCAAACACCCAAGGATGACCTAGTGCAATGTTCTCATGACGATTTTTTATCATACCTTGAGGATTTTGATGAGTATTCCTTTGAGCACTTGGATTTATCCTATGAAGAAGATTATCAACCATCATTGTGCTCAGATCTTGATAAGGGTGAGGAATTTGCTTGCCTGAAGCAGGATACTTGTGACAAGGTTGTCCAACTCCCTATGATTACTTTACCTCATTATGTCACTAAGGATACAGTTGGGGAACATATCTCTTGTACCAAGTTTTCTCTAAGGCAGAACCTTCTTTTAGAATTCAAGGGTAGGTTGAATTCCTTAAGAAGAAGCTTATTACCTCAACCATTCAACTCTCCCCTAAGAAGTTGGCAATCATCCTCTAGGTTCTTGCTAGTCCCTTCCCAGAACTCAGGATATGATGAAATCCAAGGTATCCAACCTTCAGACTGTTTGAATCAATATTTTGAGCCTTTGATTTTTCAGGATCCCTTTCTGAGATGGATTGAGCACTTTCCTAGGAGTGTAACTTGGCATAATTGTGTCCCTCCCTCCCGCCTCCATGAGCTAGACTTTACGATTTCCTATGATATGATGCATGCTCTAACTCTTGTTATTTTTGTGCTTGACTTGTCATTGTTTTGGTTTATGATGAAGCACAAAGGAAGGTATTATGAGGTATTGCTAGGATGGTTTCACTGGTTATTTGACTACACCAAGCATTCAACCAACTTGTAAGTAGAGGTAGGTAGGCATTTGCATCCATTGTACATACCATTTCATTTCATATTAGTATGGTTGTAGTTGCATTTGCATATTATTTTGTCTCACTTGTATATATGTATGCTCATAATCATATGTTAGACTAGAGATGCTTTTATTTGTTTATTTTATCATATATGGACGAGGGGTGATATCACCACCCTAGGGATTATTAATGTCTTTTGTTGAGAGTTAGCAGACACAGGTCATCCTAGATATGCTGAGGTTTTCATGCGCTCTACGGTGAGCACATTTCCCCGAGTTGGAGCGAGATGTTATCCCCTAGCCTAGGGATAACTAAGGATATCATGTCTCAAGGTCCACAGGTCCTACACATGGAGTGTCAAGATCTAGATGACTTAAGCATGGCCTCAGAGGGCCCTCTTTTCTTCATTGCAATCCACATATCACCAACAATAGTATTCGTCACACTGGCATGGTCCTAAAATGGAAATGAGTCTTTCTCCAAGAGGTAATAAGTCTGAGTATCATGGTATGTATCACTCCAAATTTTAAAACATTTAAACATATTGCATTGAATCTTTCTGGATTTCATAACGTTTACTTGACTTTATGCTCTTTTCCTTGTTCAAACCTGGGAGGGTCGCATGGTGCCTTGGTAAGTTGTTTTCCTTTTAGGATAGGTTGTTACCTAGTGGATCTCTGAAGAGTCATTGCTTGTTCCCTCCATACTTACCATTTTCCATCTTTATCCCCTCCATCTATCCACATTTTTGGGCATTGGAGAAGGCTCCACTTGGAAAGGGTTGTACCTTAGCTCATGGGAATAAGGGGCTAAAGGCCCAGGGGGAAATGTAGCTGGAAAAAGTTAAGAGCCGAATTTAAAACTTTGAGATGCTTTGCCCAAGGATCCATGAGAAAGCACTGAAATGCTTCTCAGCAAGAAAAGGGGACCCACATATGAATAAAACACTCAAGGAATTTGTTGGTGGATAGGAGGTCTCATAATGAGCCAACCTATCATGACCATGAACATGTAGCGATATGACACTACCACCCAACTGGTCACCAAGCCAGGGTAGTGTCTCTTGGTTGCATGGGCAAGTGAAAGGGGGTCTCATCATGATCCAACCTTCTCATTTACGTGAAATGTTTGTGGGTGACACTGCCACTAGTTGGTCACCAAGCCAGGGAGGTGGCCATCAACTCTTTCCTTGCAGCATGAAGAAATAAATTCAAAAGAAGAAAGCAAAGATAAAAATAAATGGAAATCAATGGGCTTGGAAACATTTTCATCCATGACAAGGTGCAACTCACCCTCAACAAAGGAACCCATAGGTGAGTGTTATATTTCCCTGCTATCACATGCACCCCATGCCCAAAGTTTTTTCCTTCACCAACTCATACGCTTGCATAATTTGGATCAACCTCCACTAGGGAAACGACCTTGACTTAAGGGAGACTGACCCAATAGGACACCCTGAGACCATTCCAAACCCTAGACTTGTCAAGTTGCATAAAATTTTAAGCATTTTTTTGGGTTTAGGGGGGGTTTAATGCACATGTTTGGGCATTTTAATTATTAGATGTGATTTATGTATTATGATGCCTGTGACTTATGGACCTCTGGAGGGTGTACTTGTTGTCTTTGCAAGACCTTCCCTGGTGAACAGGTACATGGAGAGATGATTTGCTCGGACCTTCATGAGGGCTCAAATCCCATTTGATGGATTCTAAGACCCCATCCAGGGGGAAGGATGAAGATGAAGGGGTTTTGCCAAGAAGAAGAAGGGTGTTTCCTTTGGAGGAAGTTTGGTGGACCTAGACCCAGGTGGTTGTGACTTTCCCACCTAAACACTAGCCTTTTAATCTAGGTGGATATTGGGGGTTACCCACCTATTCCCACTAGCTCCTCTTGATAATTTTTAGTTCAAAACGTTCTTCTGTAATCCTTTGTAATTGTGGGTTCTACACTTTCGAGGTTGTCTGAAGCCCTAAATAGTTTCTAGGTGGAGATTGGTGGCCGCCCATCTAATCCAACTAGCTTAATTTTGAAGTTTACATGTCAACACATCTTTCTGTACTTCCAGGGCCATTTTGGGGCCCTAAACAATGTTTTTTTGGCATGCCACAGTCAAACTGTAGACGTAGTCAGATTTTGATGGTGTAATGTGTATTTCTCGAGAAGACCTTTCCAAAGGGATATCACATGCCTAAAACAGAGGTCGTATGCAAAAGTTACGACCCCGAGAAGTTGAGGTACCAACTTACCCATTGGGGCCCACATAACGTTCGGAGTTTCATCTCCTAGGGTTAGGTTTTTGGATGTCTAGGGTCTTGGAATTCATGAGTAATGTTAAAAAGGCCTCTAGAGGCTCATTGTAATCATTCTGCTAAGACAGATGTGCATAACAAGCCACATCTCTTCTCAGAGATAGCTACCACCATTCGAGCAAGTTGTTTCTAGTTTTGCAGTTTTACAGTTTCAACCTATTTTATTTATTCAATAGAAGTTATTGTTCACTGTATATTTGTTGTTGTTCTCCATATCTCTGTGTTATTGTATTAATTCTATTATTCCTTTAGTTCCACTCATAAATCTGAATCAGTGGTATCAGAGTAGTCTGCTCTTCATTTATTTTTCTTCGTGCATGTCCCCGACAAGATATGGGTACAAGAAGTTGGGACTCGAACTAGTCGATCCTTTTCAAGATCGGCCATGTCGAGCCGGACAACAACCCATGGGGGATGAGAAGAAATATGATGGAGCATGAGATCCTTTTAAAATTTTCCTCGAGGAATCCCTTACGTGACAAAGGAACAAAATGATGGACAACTTTGCACAGATCCTTCGGTGGCTCCCCACAGGAGACACATCTTCATCAAGTGGCCATGCAACCCCCTTCAAGGTACAAGTAAATTTTTATATTCCATTGTTTGAAGGACTGATAGATGTGGATGTTGTAGATAAATGGTCGAATATGCTCGAAGGGTATTTTTCAGTCCACAATTTTTTCGACAGGTAAAAGATTACTTTTGCACTCCTCAAGGTCGTCCCCCATGTTAAGGATTGGTGGGATACTTACTCTGAGAAAAGGGCCATAGAGGAATATGAAATATTTTCAGTCTCCCCCACATGGGATTCCTTCAGGGATTCCATTAAAGAACAATACTACCCTGTTGGAAGCTACGAGGACCAATACACAAGGTGGACCATGCTGCGTCGGGAAAGGGACCAGACAATACCAGATTTCACTAATATTTTCCATACCATGTGCACCAAATTGAGTATGAAAGACTCTGAACGACATCTGGTGCTCAAATACCACGGTTGTCTGCATAGATACATTCAAACAAAAATGGAGTTTATGGAAATCGCATCATTAGGTGCAGCCTATAGATATGTTGTCAAGATCAAGTACAAATTTAAGAAGAAGAGGAAAGAGTTTGGATCTACAAACTCCTCATAGCCAAAGTAGGGTAAAGGTGACCCCAACCCACAAAACAAGGGGCAGAGAAAATATGGTTGCTCTCAGGACAACCAGTCCAAGCCACAACCCAAGAAGGGTAATGAGAAGATGAAGAAGGACATGGGAAAATGGTGTGAATACCTTAAAATCCCTTGGGACAACACCAAAGAATGTCACTCCAAGAAGTCACTGGTGGCCGAGCTGAAAGCTTCTGAGTCAGAGGAAGATTCTGACTCTAAATCAAATCAAAAAAGTGGGAAGCGGATCATCGATGTTGAACCCAGTGCCACTGTCACTACCACCAAAATCCAACCAAGAAAACCAGGAGAACCGGAGGAAGGGGAAAGCCTCTTTCACTCACAGATGTGGGTAAAGGGATCTCCACTGCATTTCATTATCGATAGCAACAGTAAGAAGAACCTGATTTCATCATAGGTCATCAAGTGGTTGGACCTATCGATAATACCACAACCACAACCCTACTCCATCGGTTGGCTTCGCCAAGGAGAATATCTTTGCGTCGGCCAACAATGTCGTCTTCCCTACAACATCAAACCCTTCAAAGATGAGGTATTATGTGATATTTCTCCCCTTGAAGTTTGTGATGTTTTTTTAGGCCAACCATATTTTTGGAAGTGACATGTTATGTATGAGTCTAGACCCCACAGTGTTATTATTATGCCAACTTGGAAAAATGCTCCTTTGGCATGAACATGGTCCAATACTTGGGATACATTGTTGATGAGCATGGGGTACATGTGGATCTAGCTAAGATCCAAGTCATTCATGACTGGCCAACCCCGACGACACTAACCGAGCTTCGAAGGTTCTTGGGACTTGCCAACTTTTACCGGAGGTTCGCGTTAGGATTCTCCCATATTGCATGGGCCCTCATCCAAGTAACCAAGGGCAGTGGCAAGGCAAAGTTCGCATGAAGGCAGGCACAACAATGAGAATTTAATGATCTGAAGCATCGCTTGTGCTGAGCTATAGTACTCTCCTTACCTGATCTGCAACATTGTTCGAGATTGATACTCATGCCTCCAACTATGTTGTCAGTGCAGTTCTCACTCATCATGGTCATCCAGTAGCATACCATAGTGAGACACTCTTTGATATTGTCTGGAAATACCCCACCTATGAAAAATAAATGTATTCCATTGTGCAAGCTTGTCGTCAGTGGAAACATTACATTCTGAGAAATGAGACAATCATCCACACTGATCATAAGCCTTTGCAGTTCAGACAGACAAAGGGGAAGTTTCATAACGACTGCCATCAAAAGTGGTCCACATACCTACAACATTTCCATATCAACATCAAGTATAAAACAAGGAGAACAAATCGTTTTGTTGACTTCCTAAGTCACCCTCCTGTTGTTGCACTCACCACAGTGCTCCATTCCTATGGGAATGAGGCATCTGAGTGGACCCAACTTTATCAGCGTGACCCTGACTTCTCCACCACCTATCATCTCTTGGGTACATGAGAGAATGTCACCGATTTTCACATCCAGGATGGAATTTTATGCCATCTGGGACACATTTGTGTTCCCACAAGAAAGCGAGCAAATATTATTTGGGAGGCTCACTAGAGTTGGATGGAAGGACATTTTGGCAAGGAGAAAACTACGACTGTTCTACAGAAACATTTTTATTGGAAAAAACTTCAACAAGACGCCAGCAAGTATATCAAAACTTGCACTTCCTATGCTATTTCCAAGCCAGCCATCAAGAAGCAAGGCTTATACACCCCTCTTCCTACTCCCAAGAGGCCTTGGGAATCCATCTCAATGGATTACATGTCTAGCCTTATGTCCGCCAAGAATGACAGTGATTGTGTATTTGTGGTGGTTGATTAGTTTTTAAAGACGACCATTATCACAGCCTGCAAGAAGAGCATCACAGTGGAAGATACTGCCAAGCTCTTCTTTGAACGGGCATGGGTCCATTTTGGGATACTACAAACCATCAACTTAGATCGAGACAACAGGTTCCTCAGCACATTTTGGTCGATTTTTTGGTCACCGTTGGACACCAAGATCACTAAATCCACTGATTTCCACCCCCAAATTGATGGCCAGACAGAGGTTGTCAATTAGATGATTGTGCACATCCTGTGCATGTACAACTTTAAGCATCCATGTACATGGGATGAGAGTCTTCCCTATGTTCAACATAGCTACAACAGGGGTCTCCATAGCTCCACCGACCATATCCCATTTTAGGTAGGGATGAGATTCCAACCCTTGAGTCCCATTGATGTTTCACTACCTCTTGCAACCACACAGGAAAAATCTTCCCATGTTCTGTCTGAGGCCGACAAAGCCACCAGATTCATTGAGCGGATTCAGTACATCCGCCAACGGGTCCATGAGATTTTATAGAAAGCCAATGCTAAGTGCAAGAAACGCCATGATCAACACCAGGTACCGCACCAACTTCACGTGGGAGGCATGGTCTTGTTACATTTGTAGAAAGAGTGCCTTACAGGGTCCCATCAGAAGCTCTTCCCACTTTGCAATGGGCCTTACACTATCACCAAGGCTATGGGTAGCAATGCTTTTGAGCTCAACACTCCACCCTTCCTTGGATTGCACCTAGTGTTCAATGTGGACCTCCTTCGACCATATTTTCCACCATTATTGGACACCTCAAAGATCACAGAACAATTGACAGCAACATAGCTCAACCTTGACTACATTGAATAAGAATCCATTGATCAGATAGTGGAGACACAGGTCAAGGGCACTCGCCAACAGAAGATCCAACTTTATCGAGTTGTCAAGGCGGGGAAGCTACTACACCAAAGCAAGTGGCTCACTTGGGGCCAAATTCATCAGAATTTTCCTAACATGATGGGGGCACTCAATGCAATGGAGACCATTGCTTCAGGGGGGAGGACTAATCCAGGTGGATATTGGTGGCCACCCACCTATTTCAACTAGCTCCTCTTGACAATTTTTAGTTCAACACGTTCATCTCTAATCCTTTGTAATTATGGGTTCTACACTTCCAGGGATGTCTACACAGTTTCCAGGTGGATATTGGTGGCCGCCCACCAAATCCAACTGGCTTATTTTTTCAGTTTACGATTGCAAGAGAACTAGATCAGAATGACTAGGTAGATCAAACTCTTGACGGAAAAGAAAAAAAACATGTTTCTCAAAGAACACTCCTTTCTTTCATTAAAATCAATGAAAAAATATTATGAAACCATAATCTATACCAAATCAATCCCAAAGAAAACGTATTAAAGAAATTTTATATACCATAAGATAAAGCATTCATGATAACCATGTGAAGAGGTGATTGACTATTAATTTTATTTTTAAAAATTATTTTTCTTCATTAGATGCACATCATCAATATTTTCCTATTAATTTTATGAAGGTGCAAAAAAATATGTCTAAATTCAAAAGTAATCTAAAAAATTAGCTTACCAAAATATCTTTAACTTTTTTCTTTTCTACATTATCATTGTTTTCCTATTAATTTTATGGAGATGAAATATAAAATGTTTAAAGTCGAAAGTTTTGTAGAAAATTAGTTGAACAAAATTTATTTATTTTTCTTCATTATATATACATCATCAATGATGATGATGATGATTAACATCCACTAAGACCTAATTGGTCTATCGGACCTTAAGAGGGTAAGTGATTACTTGTGATTCTTTAGAATTTTGTTTCTATGCTCGAAAAGCATTAAGAGAAGCTTTCCAAGATCACCATATTTTTGTTGAGTTAAGAGGTTAGGAAGGTTGGTAGTGTGATCAATATTTTGA
>ML814304.1:317998-338479 GCA_009831015.1 Picea engelmannii | reverse complement strand
CAATATACCCTTGACGGGAAGTTTTTCTCCATTGCCACCATTGCCAACGTTCTTGATCTAGATGGAGAACACCATACCGGAGTTTGGCCAAGTCATCTATGATGTCGTATAAAGAGAAATAATGTTCCATTTGGGTTACCCAAGCAGTGGGGTCCAAGCCATCAAATTTGGTCACATCCACCCACGGAAAGCGTATGTCACGTTGAAAGTGTTGGTGCTGAAAGGTATGGGAGTGGGAGGAATGTTCGCCTTCGGTCTTTGGAGGTGCTTCAGAGAAATGGTCATCTATAGGGATCTTCAGTTTGGTGCAGAGGGATGCAAAGACAGATTCAAGCTGGGTGGTCAGTTCTTGTTTGACTTCCTCCATTGAGGACTGCATGGTTGTATTTATGGTTGCATTGATGGATGAATCGATGGAGGCAACAATAACATTGAGTTGTTTCACTTCTTTTTGGGTCTCGAGGAAACCAGATTGCAAGGTGTTGAAGCGAGTTTCTAGATCTTGGCTATGGGTATGGGCCATGAGGATGGGTGAACTAAAAAGGGGCGGGCGGGGTCAAAATTTTTTCCGAAAAATGATATGGATGAATGTGATAAGGGCAGAGAGATGAATCCAATGGAATATGTCTCAAATAATCGTGAAAAAATTTCCAGACTTTTTTTTTTTTCCAACACCTACGGAATTATACTCTGGTCTGAAGAATACTGCAGTGATGAAATCCCCAAATGCTTAACTAGAAAGAAATGTGTATTTACTTAACAACCTGAACACAGTTGCGCGACAAGAGATCTGGTCTGTTTTAATTTGTTTATGTTTCTGTCCCCCAAGGGTTATGTATTCAAGGGTTCTACAGATAAGGGTTTGCCTTGTGCTATAGCTCTCTGATATACGTGTGGGGTCCAACAGTAGTACTCGGCCCAATATCTTAGAGCACTAACTAAGGAGGATAGACCGTACCCTTAGCCATACTACCCGACTACCCAGGTACTAGAGAGTATCTTCTCGAGTGTTGTTCTCGGTGACACTATAGCAGTCTGGTGGCCGATAGGTTTATCTAAAGAGGGCTTCAGGAAATCTAGGCCGATCTGTACACAGGTGTTGTCTGATGTGCTACCACTCGAAGGGGTACCAACAGGGGTTACAAGGGTGGCCAACAGATGTGTGCTTAAGAACCACTTGTATTTCCTGCATGTATGAATCCATCAACCACGGGTTTATGCGCATAACGACAGATATCTGTGGCTTAAAGACGTCGGAATACGTCTCTACCCTGAAAAAAAAATTCCCACAATTTTTGCCAAGGAAAGTGCTTTGATACCACTTACAAGATACTAGATATAATAAATATGCAGAACATAAATAAAATGCTAGAAATGGCAGAATAACAGTAATATATCCAGCATAATCTCCGCAATAACACATAAATGATATAACAACAACAACATAAATAGCACTTTGATTCAGAAAGCAATGTTCACGGGCCTCTTCGAGGGGGCAACCTGCAATCGAGCAGCGCTTCGTTATAATAATCTCCAAGCTAGTGTTTTCATACCCTCGACCCTTATTTATACTAAATATGTTTATCAAGAGAAGCATCTAGAGAAAGATCCTTCTAGAAGTGGAAGCTTCTATTAGGTCTTCTTACATCCGCCTTATTCTATTTTATTGAAAGGCCTTATTAATATTGACCTTTATTACATCTGAATATATTGATCTACCTATGTGCAGGTTAGGACCCTAACATACTTGTTGCTTAAACAATGGTGTACATGTTCTAATTTAGGTTTTTTTACTCTTTCCATATCACTGGAAGTTGGGGTTGTTGTGTTGTGAGATGTTTCTGGGTCTTGCTAAGTCTATAGAGATGTTGTGTGGTTTCAGAAATTGTTTTCTTTGTTTTCAAGATTATAAGAAAAGCCTAAAAATATTTTTGAACTTTCTTGGTTGATCAAGGTTGTTTTTGTCTTTTAATGGTTTTAGGGTTTTAGAAATATCTTTTGGGTGTATATTACACTATACTTTCTATTATTACAGTTTCTTATAGGGTGTCTAGTCATCTGTTTGCGATCTTTATTTCCCTTTACTTTCTCGTTTTCTTGTTTGAGATAAAACAAAAGTGTAATAGTGTGTGCTTGTGAACTTTATCCCTTTCCCTTTGCATTTGCATCTGTAAAATAAAAGTTCATTATATGCATGTTTTCTCCTTGAATTCACTCTTGTACTTTCCAGGATTAAAAAAAAAAAAAAAAAAATCATTTTTCTAGCTTTCATGAAAAGAAGTCCAAAATCTTGTTAGTTGTCTTACACTTGAAAGTTCTAATAACAGGTGCATTTCATATAAAATAAATTTCATCCTTTGCGTATCAAAAGAATATTTTTTTTTTTTTTTCATGAATTGTTGTGTACAATCATATTTTTAGTGAAGAAACTGCATCTTGCATTTTTGTTCTTAAGTGCTTTTTCTGTTGAGTCCGTCAAAACACCATTTAGTTTCATTTGTAACCCTACTGAGTAAATAAAATCCCATAAAATGAACACTAACTAAAATCAATTATACATTTTCATTTTATAGGGTAAAAAAACTAGTCTAGGCTATGCCCTTGGTTTAGGATGGAGAGTTAGTTTCTCCAAGGCTAGACAATTAACTTAGGAGTCTGAGATAGGGAGTGCAAAACCTAATTTCATATAAGTATAGTTGGGAAGCTCCTCTAACACATGAGTCAAACACAAGTTCATGTAAAGGAGAGTCGAGGAGATAAATCCTTCGAAGCTTAACTGAGCATAGTGGAGAGATCGTATATTGGGGGGTTTTCCTAAAGTGACACCGACTCATCTGGAATTAGTCCTCTAAAAACTTCAAATCCAATTCGATATTTTCTTAGTCCTCTAAAAAATTCAAACTTCAAACCTCCACGTGAATCCTCTAGAGTGGCAAACCTTCGAAGTTCACGATCTGACACCGCGTGTCCTCAGGAATTTCGATGACCCTGATTCACTTCGGGACTTCAGCTTTCAGGAGTCTCGAATGCTCCAAATCCCTTTCTCCTCCAAAGTACTCTGTACCCAGAGTTACAAATTGAGCGCCACACGTCCCTTCGCGATCGATGATTGTGATCCACTTCGGGACTTCGGCGTTCAGGAGTTTCAAACATTCCAACGCCTTTTTCCTCCGATGTACTCCATACCCAGAGTTACATATTGAGTGCCACATGCCCCTTCGTGATCAACGGTTGTGATCCACTTCGAGACTTCTACGTTCGGAAGTTTCAAACATTCCTACGCCTTTTTTTCCTCCAAAGTACTCTGTACCCGGATTTACAGATCGAGCGCCATGCGTCCCTTCATGATCGACGACTGTGGTCCACTTCAGGACATCGGGCTTTGGGAGTTTCAACCTCTCCACACTCACTTTATCCCGGAGTGCTTTCAACCGAAGTCGAATATTTGTCGACGCGTGTCTTCCATGAATCAACGACTGCAAATCACTTCGGCTCTTCGGGCTTCGAGAGTTTCAACCTCTCCACACTCGCTTTCCCCTGTAGTGCTTTCACCCGAAGTCGACGATTTGTCGACGCGTGTCTCCATAGATCGACGACTAAAAATCACATCGGATCTTCAGGCTTCAGGAGTTTCAACCTCTCCACACTCGCTTTGTCCTGGAGTGCTTTCACCCGAAGTCAAAGATCTATCGACGCATGTCTCCCACAGATCAATGACTGCAAATCAATTCGAATCTTCGGTCTTCAGGAGTTTCAACCTCTCCACGCTCACTTTCTCTCGGAGTGCTTTCACTTGAATTCCATGGATTCTCGCCATGTATCCTCTCTCTCAGATCGACAACACATACAGACTCCGTTACTCCGCGGATTTCCAAAGGAACTCACAACTATCTACCTAGAAACTTTTCTATATCTGATGATCATGATCTGACCAATACCGATTTGTTCGCCGATCGATGGTTCACAGTGATTGCGAGGCCCCAACATGCCCACTCTTTATCAGAGAGCTTCATCTCCGCTATCTGAAAGGTACTCACCCAACTCGGTCTAATCATGGTCATTGATCTTCCAACCCGACGAGATCAATGATGTTGATGAATTGTGAGCTGCGAACTAGCACGTCCGCTAATTTCACCTTCGCGCTCCGCAATGATTCCCCACCATCGATCTCCATTCACAGATCGACGATTCACAATGATTTCAGGGTCCAATCTCTGCAATCTGGGAAGTGCTCGCTTGACTCTGTCTAATACTGGTCGTTGATCTTCCATTCCCAATGAGATCAACGACATTGGTTGATTGCGGACCGTGAACTAGCATGTCCGCTAATTTCACCTTCATGCTCCGCAATGATTCCCAACCATTGATCTAATCGAGCGGTTGGTGTTTTATTCATTAACTCCAGTGGGTCTCTAAGTCGATCTGACGTCTGGGATAGGTTCTCCTCCCAATGAACGACTCGCATCCATCTCCACTGTTAGGTTATTAAGTCATCTACGACTCTTGTTACTCCAGTAGTTCGAGTAACTTTGACTATCGTGAATTTTGACATCTCAGGGCTTCGGACTCCCGGAGTTCTGAAACCATCACGAGCTAACTCCTTTTAGCGCAAGGTTCCTAGACCCAGGTCACATGGACCTTCAGATGACTCTCGAGCTATGAACTCTACTCTTAGCCGGGTTTTTGGTTAAGGACTTGGGCCTGGAATCCCGATCGCCTGGAAAGGAGTCTAAGGAGGTATCCTCCTCAGATGGGTGAGTTCATATCAACACGATATCTCTAACTCGGTCGTCTTACAAGATTATGTCCCAGGAAGCCTCGGGAGATAAGCTGGGCATACCGACTATCAGTTAGAAGTGTAAGTTTACACAGAGATAGAGGCATACACATATCATAACCATTTCCACACAGAAGTCATTTATAAATACACATGTGAATAAATCCAAGCATTCATCCATTATTCTAGTTCAATACATAAAAGAGGGAAAATACTTATCAGAACCAGATAACATGAATCGACTGCTAGAAAAGGTGCCCATTTCCACCCAACCATAGGCTCAATCACTCCTAACGGATTTACCACTAGCCACCCCCAAGCTAGACCACGATTCTCTTTGATAGAATCCTTTCTTCTGACTCAACAACAGTATGGAAGGAGGTTACTCTCCTCCTCCCGCAGGATCTTGGCAACGATTTACACAATACCAAGCAAGGAGGACCAACCTTGTTTATCAGCTTGCATCATGACCTTGCTAGCCTTTTTCCTATGACCATAATGTTTTCCACTTAGTTCTTCCTTGAACCCCAGAGCTTAGCTTCTCGTCTCTGCACTCTTTGTAGGTATCCCTCCACCCACCACACATTTATTTCTTGTCTCTTTCAGCAAGGTTGCATGTGGCTCGAATTCCCAGCCCATGGTCAGGTCTGGAAGCCTTACAGATGGGTGCTCTGCCCCATCCCCTCATTAACTCTTGAGGAGGTCTTCCCACCTACCATCCTGACTGTAATTCATTCCTGGGTCAGAGGGTTGTTCTGATCCTAAGCAATTAAATCCAACAAATTATTGGTTTGGTGGAGGTTAACGCAACCATTCCTGGTCCCCTCCACCATCTATTTCATAACATTCATGGTCTCTCTTAGCACATCCCCTTTCTAGCAGTCATGCAACACGTATCCATTTTCTATTAAAATAACAGAATTTACATTCATCGGCCTTTTATACAAAGGTTTGTCAATTCAAACATTCATACCTTTGAGTTTGCAATAATTTCTAGGCCAATATAGTTAAATTTACAAACTAGGGAAAACAAGGTGTTACATTGAGAGGGAGTGTGATTTCATATATTGTTGTTTGATAGTTGAGACTCATCCAACAATTGGTGCGTAGACATAGTTGAGGAGGTATCGCAGATTCAAAGTGTTGCAGATCAGGGGACTCAGACTCAGTTATCGAGTACACCATATTCGGGGATGATTGGTCCACTCATGACAACATCAATTTTAGAGTTGTTGATTTTACAGAGAGTTGGTGCATAGGCTTCAGGGTCACAGACTACTTTGCAAAGATCTGTTGATGAGACACATGGGCAGAGGGAGACTATTCTGAGAGAGGTTACTTTGGGGAAGAGGAAACCGAGATGGTTTCATGAGACCTTGAAGGAAACCAAGGAATATGTTGGAGAGCCTCATAGGTTGGTCATAGAGAGTAGGACACCAGAGAGGTTTGGGTCCCACTTGGCTATGGAGACGAGAAGATCAGTTTTAGATTCCACTTTAGGAGGAAGTCACTTGGTGAGAGACCAAAGTGATGATCTTTGGTGAGATGCCAAGATCGAGAGACTCTCGGTGAGATGCCAAGAGAAAGGGACCTTTGGTGAGATGTCAAGGTCGAGATCTTTGGTGAGATGCCAAGATCAAGATCTTTGGTGAGATGCCAAGATCATGATCGTTGGTGAGATGCAAAGATCACGGCTTGTATCAAGAAATAATTTAATTCAAGGAGGTCTCGGATAGGTGGAGAATGACTTCCATCTAGAGATCAAGAAACCTGAGGAGATTAGATCCAAAGGCCACTTTTTATGATCAAGTTACAATCATACTCACTGAGGCCTTTCCAAGAGGCAAGGAAGTCCACTTCGGGGACAAGATTGGAGGGGTGAGTGACACTTTCCTCGGTAAGAGGGAATGTTGAGATTTGGGTACCTTGGAAAGTGGTCCCCTTGTGTTTGTGAGTCTCTAAACACAAAGGGGGATACTATTACCCTTATACCTTTACTTTATGTTCTAATTTCACATTGACTTAGGAGACTTAACTCATAAAGTGAAATTTGTCACATAAGTCATAAAGTGACAATTAATTCACAAAGTGGGTGAATTAATAGACATAAAGAAAACTATGGAAACTTGAGTAAAGTGGGTTTCTAAGTGAGATTTATGAGAAGTGATCTCACCCATTGATTAGACTTGGCTAGATCTAATCTAAGCCATTGATATTTTAGGTTTGGCCTAAGGAAGGATAAAGGAGGTAAAAGGGTAAGGAAGAGATTCATTCTTCACTTGATCACTTGAGAGATTTGGGAGAGGAGAAGAGGAGTGAAGAGAGGAAGATATGAGACAATGGTTTGAAGAGAGGAAGAGAGGAGGCACACTTGAGAGAAGGGCGTACTAAGCCTTGGTAGAGGGCGCACTTGAGAGGAGGGCGCACTAAGGCTTGGAGAGGTGCACTTGAGGTGTGGGTGCACATTTTTTGAGGAGGGGCACACCATCAGTGGTGAACTTGTGTTGTAGAGGAAGAGCACACCAAGGTTTGGGGGCACACTTCATCAACAGTTTCTTCAAGCAAGGCAAGGGTGCAAGGAGGGCACCATTCTTCATCTTCTAGCATGCACATTTGAGAGAGGGCACGTTCAAAATGGGCACCAACTTCAAGGGATCTCTTGGCTTAGCTTGTGAGGAGAAATCCCATTGTATCAGATTCCATTGTTATATTTTCTCATTGTGGAATTTGCTTGAGATAACCATAAATACATCTCTCTCTTACTAGTTTTCCCCATGGGGGTTTTTCCAGGGTCATGTTGACCAAAATCTACATGTGTTCATTTGTCATATTTGCTTAGTATTTTCAGTTGTAGGTTGTTAAATATCCTAAAGGCATGTTTAATGTTTTATGGTATATGTATGAGTTAATATTGGAAAACATAATCCCATTGTTTAACCCATGCAAAGAGTAACCATAAAAGAGAATCAAATCAAAGATTTGTGGGCAGATTCAAAGGGATAATTATTAGACTTGGTGGTTGTCATAAAACAACAACAAAATAGTCTTAAGATTGGTTGTTATGGACAACAAGTTGATTGCACTAAGACAGTGGTAAAAACAGTTTGATAAACCTTGAAATAAGTGCCCAACAAGAGGTCAAATGACAAGCTTGTTGGGCAGCCCATAGAACCTCATAAAATATTCAATAAGAACTTGGGACCCAGGTGTTTGAAGAATATCCCTTATTGAAACATCTCTGTTGAACCCTTTTTATTACATAAATAATTTCTCATCATTTAATCAACAAAGTAAGCATGATACAACCCTTAATATTACATACATCACAATTGTGCAAGGACAAGAGGTCAAAGAAATTAATTTTCTTATCGAATTTGTTAACTAGTCCACAAGTTATTGGAACATGAATACAAATAGAACAAAGGTGTCACTTCAATAGGAAATTTAGATACATACAGTCTTGAAAAGGAGGATTGAGTCTCAAGTTTTCATATTCCATTTGTCAATTAAACATTCTATATAATGATATCCACAAGAAATTATTCCAAATTTCCAAAATGATGAACCCAATAACTTCCACACATATTTGGTTTGATGAGATAGTTACATAGATTAGTATATTTACATTGAAAGAAACCCTCAACCATGGAGAAGCCACTTTGTGTTTTTTTAAATAATGCTTGTAATCTAGGGATATGTCATTTGTGATTTTTGGTAATGTTGAAATCCATGGATGTGCTGCTACTTGGAATTTTCAAGTAATCTTGCATTGAAGAAGGCATGGCATCGAGGACCCACCAAACTACAAAGGCCATAGGAACAATCACAATCATACAAAATAACTCTCTATGAATAGCATGCATACCCATGATTGTCCCTTCTCAAAACAACTTCATGAGCAAATTGATATTCCTCCCTAGTGCCATCTAGATAAGATTTAGTTTACTCTTTCCTTGGGCTGAAAAGTACCCTTAAATGTCCTATTACGTGCTCTTTTACATGGCTTATATCTATTCTTTGTTTCCTTCCCATTGTTTAAATCCATTCTAGTAGAAGGTCTTGTAATTTCCTATTTCTTGCCACCAAATTTCCATTAAACAAGATATAAAATAAGCAAGGAACACTCCTTAATCACTAACTTGATTATTTTGACGTAGATTCATATTGCCAACCCCTATATGTTATTGACACTAATCCAAGTACAAAATAATCATAAACCTTATTAATGCTTTCCTAGGGGCCACTCTAGAAGAAACTATAAATATTAAATTAGGAATAGGGATAAAAGTTATATTAAGATCCATTTTATCATCTTTGTGTTTGGGGCCTTCCAATTATCAAAGACATTTCATCAACAACAAATAACCCTCATCCATCATCATTTTTCTCCTAAGGTATCTTGTCCACTTCTGAAATGGCCATTGAGATACATGGTACTTAGTCATCTAAAGGTGGTTGAGGAGCCTCATCATGTTACATGGACAATTCTACATTCACTCCCTTCTTTATATTGTTAAATTTAATATTTGCATTCAAAAAATTCTATAAAACTTGTAAAATCTAGTTAGATGTTTAGAGTATAAAAGTTTCACTGATTTTATCAATCCATTATTGTCATGATCATGTTGGATCCAAAGAAAATTTTAAGAACGCCCCCTAAAATTATATGTGTAAACATTTTTGGCTCAACATTCTCAATCCTACTTGAACATAATGTGTGTGCATATGGCTGCAAAATGTGTATGCATTTTTGGCTCAACATTCTCAAACCTACTTGAACATAATGTATGTGCATCACTTAAATATGCAAAATGTATACATGTTTTCATTTTTATATAACAAATATGAGTTTGTGAAACATGGATAACCTAAAAAAGAAGTCTCAACTTCATGCATGTGCCCCTATTTTAGACATGTGGAAAAAGAGGCATTACATTCATAATGTTCTCTTTAAAA
The DNA here is from genome assembly GCA_009831015.1 of Picea engelmannii. Lineage (NCBI taxonomy): Eukaryota > Viridiplantae > Streptophyta > Pinopsida > Pinales > Pinaceae > Picea > Picea engelmannii. The sequence continues at coordinate 328,746 of ML814304.1, read as the reverse complement.
ATTGGTATCTTTCCCTATACATCATACCCATTACTAGAATGTGGGACACATCTTTGTGATGAGGCTTAATTGACAATTTGAAAATAAGGGTTGAAATTTGAATACATATTTAGAGGGAACAACCCCATGTCCAATTTTCATTGCCTTGGATTTATTAATGATGTTGCTCTTGTGCATTCTTAATCCAAAACTCTATTGTATTCTCCTATGATATCATACCCACAATATAAATGATTAGCAAATCGTGTTGAGTTGGGTTTTTATAGAAAACATCAAATATTCAACCACGTCAATTATAATGGCAATGTTAACAAACTAGCAAATTTTTTTAATGTGTTTTTTAAAGTCCTTAGTTCTAAAGTTATGAAGCAAGTTTGGTTGTGGTATAATGGTTGAGACAAAGTGTTGTTGTGATGAGGAGTCATGGTTAAATCTCAACAAACTTAAATTGTGGATTATACTTCAACTTTGTATGCTTCGTAAAGGTGATTATCAATATATAACAACTATATTTATATTCTTAAGTTGAATTTTGATAAAATTATGATGAACTCTGTTATCGCACAAGTTGTAGGTTGGGAAAAGCCCGATCCAAACCATAATATGGCGACAACTAAGATAACACCTACCCAATGTCACATCAAATAGGTATTCCCACCACTTTAGAGTTGAAGTGATCACCTCAAGGGGGGAATCTTGGGTGACCCTGGGGGGAAAAGAGATGGAAAATGATACTTATAAATGGATTCCCCTATAGGTCAAGTTGTTATATGGAAAGAGGGTTGGAAACGAGTCTTGGTAGTAGTTAATGGTTGCCAAGAAGTTCAAGCACCTGCGGTTGATGGTTGTACCTACCCGAGACACAAGAAAATCCAACTATACGATATATATGTTAGGTGGAAAAGCAAGTTAAGCTTGATGTCTCTATTTGCAATAGTCAACAAAGATATATATCAGATAGAGCTGCTAGATAAGATGCTAAAAGTCACATAAATAAAGCAAGAAAGAAACTAGGAAAACACTAGCACAACTCAAGTAAAATAGCATGAGACTTTAGCATTGAAACAAGGCTGGAAGAAAAATGTATTGCAGAGATACTATTCAGCCTTATGGCTGTAGAAAACAAGTTGTTACAACATAAAAAACCAACCATAAAAACTTGCAAGTAATCCACCCAAAAAGTGTGTTGGAATTAGTAGATTGTAGGGGCAAAATATTAGCAACTTCTGACGATTGAATTGTGAGTTATTCAAGAAAGTGTTTAAGGTTTGTTGCAGCCCTAATGGCTGTAGCATTAAAATTATTACAAAAGTAAATTGTTTGGCTAAAAGAGGACACCCTTAGGGCACAAGAATGCTTATAACATGTAGAAGAAAATCCAACTTGAACAATTCCAATATCTCGTAGTTCTATTTATCCCAATGCAATGATTTATTTCTCCAATGCAAGAGATTAGTGCCTTTAACTATTGGGTTATGGAGTCTTTAAAAGAGAAAGAGCTAGTTGTGCTACCTCCTTGGGGGTGTAAGCCCTTTTACTCCCCAAGTAAAGAAAAACTAGCTAAGGAAAAACCCTAGGAGGGTGTAAACCCTTTTACTCCAAGTATTCCTTTGTGCAACAACTTATTTCAAAATAAAATGATGGCCTTGGTGGGGTTGTATGCACTTATACTCCCCAAGAAGCTTAGAAAATTAGACTTGTAACCAAGAAAAGAAGCAACAAGATGGATTCCTTACCTAGTGCAAGCATAAACAAGATAAACTCCTTCTTTAACCAAGAAATATCCACCATAAAACAAGAAAAGTACTCCAAAAGAGATAGTGCATCACTTCTTCCAACAATAGCAAAGACAAACCATGGCAAGGGAATGTAACCAAGAGAGATAAGGAGAAGTGCCCAAGTGGGGCACAAATTGCAGCCAAGTATCCTCTCACAAGAGGGAGAGTTATGATAAAAATGAGATACAAATGATCTCTATTTATACAAAATGTTCTAAACATAGTTTGTCCACATAACCTATGGTAAACCAAAAAATAAGGGGACAACGACCCTTATTTTGCCACTTTACGCAAAATAATACTTTTTAATTCATATTTTGCGCATAAGTAAAACCCTAAAGTAAGATGTCGTCCTTCTAGGGTGATGTTTTGACACTTTTGCAAGTTGTTGGAGTAGGACATGGGTGAGTTAGGACTCCAAATGCCAAGTGTCTTCGATCCAAGCCTCTCCTCCATGTTCCATGGCTTCCTTCCTTCAAAACGTGCCAAGTGTCCTCAACCACCATCAAACCCTGGCCCTGATGTGATGTCAAGCCTTCAAAGGTGACATTTTGGCCTCCTTAGGTAAATCGTTTGGGTGGTAGGGGCTAGGTTAGGTCCTCCATGATGTCTTCTAAGCCTCCAAAGGCATGTCTTCATCATCCGACATGTGGGCCCTGGTATCCAACTTGTGGGCTTCAAGCCCCATGGAAGCCCAAAGTAGGCTTGTTCCTCCAAAACTGTTGACCAATTGGGTACTCCTGCAAAGACAAATGGATACACCCTCCAAGGATATCAAGTCAAATGCATCATGATGAGTAAATCAAATCAATAAAAGAGCCATCTAAGCATGTACATCCAAACCACCTCATCAAAATGAACCAATGCTCAAAGATCCTATGCAATTTTCCAAGTTTAGGTATGGGAGGGTTGACAAAACGACCTATTGGATGAATCATACCTCAAGTTTAGGGGTGTTTCCCAAGGGGACCTCCTTCTAATTCACGTGGATGAGGTGTCATGGATGGGGGGAAGACTTTTGGGCATGGGGTTCATGACATACAAGGGGTTGTAGTATCTCATTTATGGGTGCCTTTGTAGAGGGTGTGTTGCACCTTCATTTTCAATGCAACCTTTTTCCAAGCCCATTTATTGCCTTTTATTCTTTTAGGATGTTTCCAGGTTGAAGCCAAGGTGAGGCTTCTACCTAAGCATGAAAAATTGTGCCCACCTTGACTCTACCCTGGTCACATCATGCTTCCCCAAGTTGAAAAAATGTGTGGGGCTTCTACCTAAGTATGAAAAGTTGTGCCCACACATGCTCCACTCTAGTTGGCATTTTGTTATATTATTTTTCGTGGGTCCCATTAGTTTCTTATGAGAGACATTTCATTGTCCTTAGGATCCCTGTGAGAGCATATAGAAGGTTAATGATTTGGATTTTATCTTTTCCTAGCTACAAGCCTTTGGGCCTTCAACCCCTTCTTCCCATGAAATGAGGGACAACCCCTTCTTGGTTCAGTACACCTGAAAATCCCAAAAGATAAGGAGATGAGGGGATGAAGTGTGGAAAGTGACAAGTATGGTCGGGAATGGAATGATAACTCGTCAAGAGGACCTCCCAGTAACAGACCTATCCCTAAGGGTGACCCACTTATTAGAGTGCAATGTCAACCACCAAAGTGAAACAGGAAAAAAAACATAATGTCCAAGCAAATGTCACATAATCAAAAGCAGTAATAGATGCAACAAACTCAAATGCCTCAAATATTGAAATGACACTCACCATAATACCTAACTTGTACCTCATGGAGCAAGACCCAATGTCTTTCGGAGGCCAGCTGATGTGGTGGATATTGTCGCGACGAACCTGAAGTTGTGGTGGTGAGGTGGGTCTCTGTTTGTGCAAGTGGACATTGTTGGTCAAGTTGTCTCTCGATACTCCATCTCTGCAACCCGAGGGCCTCGAGACATTATCTCCTTGGTTATCCCTAGGAGTTGGGGATAACAAACTCAAATGGGAAAGAAGTTAGTAATTACTAGCCCAAGAAGTCACTAAGACAACATATAGTAATAAGAAGTTAATAATTACTAGGCTAAGAAGGCACTTAGGCAACATCTAGTAATATCCACATCCTACAAATTCCACACAAGGGACAAGCATACACATCATGATTTGAACCTAGGTCATTGTCATAACAATCGCTCCAAGTTACCACTAGATCACACCTTGTCAAGCTATTGTCTAGCAACAATTTGTAGTTGTAGTGAAGCTAACCTAGGTTCAAATCCCAGTAAGCTAGCTCCTCCCCTGCGTGGGCTCTACTAGTTGTGGCTAGGTTGTCTTTATTATGATTACAAGAGAAATAGATCAAACTCTTAATGAAAAAGAAAAAAACATATTACTTAATAAAATCAATCAAAATTTATTATAAAACCTTGAGCTATGCCAAATTAATCCCATAGAAAGGTGTTCTTATTAATTTTTTTATATGTTATTATCTAATAATAATAATAATAATAATCATCTATTTTTAAGGTCCTCGCCAAGCTAGACACCAAATTGGTGTATGCGATCTCCTTGTTTGTGAGACAATGGATCAATGATTTGACTACTAAAGTCTACTTATGTATACATACCTTACCCCCTCTTAATTTGAACGTATGATTTGAAAAATAAAAAAAATTAACCCATGCTTTTTTATTCTTTTTTATTTTATTGACGAAACATTTAACGTTTTTAAGTGAAAATTTCTAAAAATTAAGGAACAGAAATTTCTTTGCAAGATAATCCATTTGACATAATCCATTTGGAAAGTGATCCAGAAATTTCTTTGCAAGATAATCCATTTGGAAAGTGATCCATATTTTCAAAAGTTTTATTTAAAAATTAACCATCCGGAATTTCAGATGCGATTTAAATATGTGATGTTTAAAGTGTAAAGTTTGGAGGTACGTTTAAAGATGTGTGATGACTATTGACTTCATTGATGGACCGAAATATTAGGCCTTCCAAAGTGTTCTGGACATATTAATTAACTCACCGAAATATTAGACCTTTCATTGTTTAAAAATATTAGACCTTTCAGTGTTCTGGAGGTGGGGCATTCAACGTTTTAAAGTTTTCTTATGATTCTTGACTTTCTCGTTAAGCCAGACGGTGCTTTACCATTAATTTTATTAAAGGATAGCGATCCTTTGATTACGGTGTTCTGTTTTGATTTGGAAAATTAGCCGACCGGAGGATTTGACAAGATTTCTTCCGTGTGTGTTACGTTTGAATTTCTCATCCTCATCCGCCAGTAATAAATTCGGAACTCAAAGATGAATTTATATAAATAAACGAAGAAACTCCAACCATTCCCATTCTGTTAAGAGGACGAGAAGATGGAGATCTGTAATGTTCCTTCTCTTTTATGGTCTCTGAGGAGAATAGTTTTCCTCTTTTCTTTTTTCATTTTCTTTCTCACTCNATGCTTCTGATCAAGAGGCTCTGCTTGGATTTCTCTCTGCAATCACCTATGATCCATCTCACTCATTAACTGCGTGGAAACCGAATGTTTCGTTCTGCGAGTGGACAGGTGTCATGTGCAGTCGTCGCAGACAGAGAGTGGTTTCACTCGATGTTTCAAGCATGGAATTGCAAGGTACAGTCTCTCCTCTTCTCGGCAATCTCTCCTTTCTTAGAATACTTGACCTTAGCAATAACAGTTTTCACGGTCGCATTCCCTATCGATTGGGAAATTTGTTTCGCTTAAAAACGCTTTCCCTGTTTCAGAATGAACTACTAGGTTCCATTCCGCCCACTCTAGGTGGCTGCCGCAGTTTATCGATCTTCCATTTGAGCTATAACAATCTGTCAGGAAGTATTCCTGCCTGGTTGGGAAACATGTCATCTTTGGACATTATAGACTTGTCTTCCAACAGCTTTCACGGGAGTATTCCTTCCGAGTTGGGTATGCTAAGCCAGTTAAGCTCTATATCTCTGTCTTTTAACCATCTCACAGGACAAATTCCATCTTCCTTTTCTAATTTCACAAATCTTGGAGTATTAGTTCTCACTGCTAACCAGTTGACTGGTCGCATTCCCGTGGAGTTGTGTAGCAAGAACATGCTGTTGACTAGACTCTATCTGGGTGGTAATCAGTTGAGTGGCAGCATTCCTGCCTCCCTCTCCAATTGTACAAACCTTCACTTGATCTACTTATCGTATAACCAGTTCGGCGGAATAGTGCCCATGGAGTTGGGTAAGTTGATGCAGCTCCAATTTCTCTACTTAGATGCGAATCAACTGGTTAGCAGCAGCAACGGCACCACAAACTTGCCCATTCTTACTGTGCTTACTAACTGTTCCACCCTAAAATCATTAGATTTAAGCCATAATCATCTCACGGGACGTTTACCCTTTTCTATAGGCTGCCTTTCTAGAGAACTAGAAAACTTAATCTTGGGTACAAATGAATTAGCGGCGGAAATACCCCCAGGTATTGGAAACCTATCTAGTTTAACATTTCTTTCATTAGAAGCTAACTCTTTTACGGGGGCAATCCCGGCTACACTTAAAATGCTTCAAAAGTTGGAAAGGTTATATATGGGAGGGAACGATTTACAAGGACACATTCCCACTGAAATTGGGCAACTCAAAGGCTTAGGGTTACTAGAAATCTCTGAAAATAATATTTCTGGAAGAATTCCTGATTCTATTGCTAGCCTCCAACAACTAAGATATTTGTATCTTAATATGAACCAGTTATCTGGTAAAATACCCACAAATCTAGGGAAATGTGTGAACTTACTACTGCTAGACCTATCATACAACAAGCTGAGTGGTCAAATACCTCCAGAAGTTGCAGGTCTTGCAAATTTAGCTTTCTATTTCAACCTTTCAAACAATTTATTAGAGGGTCCCCTGCCTTTGGAGCTAAGCAAGATGACTATGCTTCAAGCTATAGATATTTCTGCAAATCAGTTAATTGGTAATATTCCAAGTGCACTTGGAAGTTGCAATGAATTAGAATACATAAATCTTTCTTGCAATGCACTTCAAGGTCTAATCCCAATTTCTCTTGGTGAACTTCAAAGTCTTCAAGACATGGATCTCTCCTCCAACAATTTGTCAGGTGGAATACCCATGTCATTGGCAAATCTCAAAATGCTTCGCCAATTGAATTTCTCTTTCAACAACTTATCAGGAAAAGTCCCGAAAGGAGGAGTTTTCAAAAATCTTAGTGCCACATCGTTTATGGGAAATCATGGTCTCTATGGGCCTTGGGTAAGTATATCACCATTCTCTGCTCACAAACCTAAAAGTGTTTCAAATATGAAAAGGGTTATCATGCTTATTGTTGCAGTTGCAGTAACGGTTGTATCAATTTTGTTTTTGGGAATCTTGTGGAGACAAAATCATAAGAGGCATATTCCTATAGAGGTTAGGACATCCTTAAATGTGGGGCATCGAAGAATTTCCTATGGAGAGCTCATCATTGCAACAGAGGAATTTAGTGACGCCCACTTGTTAGGAGTGGGTAGTTTTGGGAAAGTTTACAAAGGGGTTATGAACGATGGCACAATCATTGCAGTGAAACTTCTTAAGGAAAATGGAGGGGCTCACAAGAGTTTTCAAAGGGAGTGCAAAGTGTTGAGTAGAGTTCGGCATCGAAATCTGATTAAAATCATAACCTCTTATTCAGATCACCAAATCAAAGCTTTGATATTTCCATTTATGCCAAATGGAAGCTTAGAGAAGTGGTTATATCCTGATGGTGAAGTAGAAAGTGGTTTGACATTGATTCAAAGGTTGAATATAGCAATAGACATTGCACAGGGCATGGTGTATCTTCATCACCATTGTTTCATGCAAGTGATCCATTGCGATTTGAAACCAAACAATGTGCTTTTGGGTGAAGATATGACAGCATATTTAATAGACTTTGGGATTGCAACCATATGTTTTGCAAGTTCTGAGGATTCAATTTCCACTTCCACACTTGCACTTAAGGGATCCATAGGCTACATTCCTCCAGGTAATATTTGAACTAGATTCCATGTTAGACAATGTCATGAGTTTCATATTTTTATTAAACATTTTGAATTATTAGCCTTATGATGAGGATGTTTGAATGCAGAATATGGATTGGGTGGACATGTCACAACAAAAGGTGATGTTTATAGCTATGGAATAGTGTTATTGGAGATGCTAACTGGAAAGAAGCCTACCAACAACATGTTCGTGGAAGGAATGAACTTGCAAAAATGGGTGGGTAGCAGTTTTCCAAATCAACTAGAGGAAGTGGTGGACAAGAGTTTATTGAGAAGAACTAGTACAAGCACTCAAGTAGATAATGATCTCAATTGCCTCAGTCAATGCATAACTATGGGTTTGCTTTGCACAAAAGATGCTTTTAGAGAACGACCTACTATGATGGACATTGTGGGCACACTCCAATCCATCAGAGACACTTTTTTGGGTGTTGTTACCTTTCCAAAATCCAAGTCAAATTTCACATGTTTGTTGAGTGATGCAAGTACATCTCGCAACGACCCTAGTGAAAGCCAAAGTTCTTCTACAAGCTAAATCTGAGGTTTTTCTACATCTGTTCTCGCTGTTTCAAGTGATCTTCTTTCACGCACCCTCCATCTCTCTATGTGCTGCAATCAAACCTTCCAACCCACATCTTGCAACAACCCTAGTGAAGGCCAAAGTTCTTCTACATTCTAAATCTGAGGTTTTTCTACATCTGTTCTCGCTGTTTCAAGTGATCTACTTTCACGCAACCCCCATCTCTCTATGTGCTGCAATCAACCCTTCCAACCCACAGAGCCATTACAGATTGGGCCATTAATTATCTGAGGAATCGCTGCCAGTCATATCGCGTGGGAATTCATCAGTTTCCATAAGCGTTTGTTCAGGCAAGTCATCATGTAATGTAATGTCATCAGGTCGACGAAATCTTCTTTGAATCGTCAATTTGTTTGAGAGAATCCTTCCACGCTTTGTTCGTCAATTATAAGTGATCTGCACCAAGTAGTTGTGTCATCTTGGATCTGCCATTAAAAATTTATGAAATTTATGTGCTTTGACTGAGCTTTGTCTTCGCTGTCAATCCTTCGAATCACTATTAGAGGTATCACTAAGCTATTCGCATGCCATGTCAAATAAAAAGGAGGTAAACCCATTTTAATTGAAATGTGTTTTTTTCATTATTAAAGTAAAATGATAAAGTGAAAGTGTGTTCTTACTGGATTACACTTGTACCCTACCAGAGCATATGAGCATTATCAAGTTTAAAGTAGAATGGGACGTCGAATGGATTCCAACTTCCAAGCACTATTGAGATACACACGTGCACAAACTTTTGGGTAAAACAAATGAATAGTTTTTGGTAATTGTAAAAGGTTGCAAATAAAAAAAAAAGATCTACATATTTTGTTATTTTAATGTTTTTACTTTTAAGAAAAAATAAAACGTTTTTTTCTCAATATAAAGGTATCAGGTGATTTTTGAAAATAGATATTAGGTGATTTTTGAAAATAGAGAATGAGAAAATGATCATTTAAAATGGTGTGAAGGATTAGAAAAAGTAAAACATTTTTTTTCAAAAGTATAAAAGGTACTAGGTGACTTTTGAAAATATAAAATGAGAAAATGATCATTTGAAATGGTGTGAAGGAGAAAGTGACATTCGTCTTTAGTGTGAGTTAATAACTTTGATATAGAATTGAACACTTGTGAAAAGAATTGTAAAGGATAAAGTACATTGATGTCTTTTCATTGTATTTGGTTTTGCAAAAGGATTCTTTGTCAATTGTAAAAGAAGACGAAGAGAGTTTATTTTCAGTATTAAGAGTTAGATCTATGACATATTCAATAAAAGGAATTTTTTCTGGAGGCTTCATATCTTATATCCGCTTGAAATTGAATAAGGGGATCTAAGGACACTTGTAATTGTGTGTGATTGTCTTGTTTTTGGATGTTTGATGGTGTTCTGTGTCTATTTTTTTAACAATCATATTTAATTTGGCATGCAAATCAAACACATAATGCCTATGCACTCATGAAGTTCAATGATGATTGGCAAAATTAAGTGTATTGAAGTCTTCTCAAACTTACCATCTATGTACACTGGTAAAAGGTTATGTGTCATTTTCAAATATTTGACACTAAGTGGAAAATTGTAAATTTATCAAGCATAAAATTTATTTGATTCGTGGGTTGATTTCAAGGATAAACCATTGAATTTGAGGAATGAACACTTTCAAAGTCAAGTGTGAAAAGCATCATCAAGTCAAATGTGAAAAGCATCATCACGACTTGCATGAAATTGAATAAGGAGGTCAAGTGAGTCAATCAAAATCAAGTCATTGTTATCACAATTTAGGGTACATGATCGGTAGTACCCGACACCCTAAGTGCAACATTAAATCAAGCGAGCGAGTACAAGCAAGTGTGACAAGTGAGCACGCGAAATGGGAAAATGAGGAAAGTGTTTACAAGTCGTCTCTCAGGAAATCAAGGAATTGCAAGAGGACAACCATGGATTGCAAAATCAAGTTAGAAATATTGAGTTGACATTAAGTCAAAAGCAAAAACTAATTGATCACATGGATGATACAATACATTCATCAAATAATCTTCGATATGAAATTGAAATGAAGGATCAATTGATTGATGCACTTTAGATAAAATTAAGAGAAAAACATAACCACATTGATGACATGATTGATGCAACATCTACAAAAAATCAAAAGGTTGATGCAAGTTGTGACATAGATGATCTAATAGAGAATATTGATGCAACATATGATATAGAGGAGCTTATCCAAAAGATTGAGGCAACATGTGCTACATAGGAGCTTATCCAAACGGTTGATGTAGCATGTGATACAAATGAGTTCATACAATATGTTGATGCAACTTGTCACACACAAGACATAAGGCAGATTGTTGATGCTACTTGTGATACAAAATACTTGATAGTTGATGCACAAGAA
>ML814304.1:262866-281657 GCA_009831015.1 Picea engelmannii | reverse complement strand
TCTTCAAATTATTGACCTTCATTTTACTCCCACATAACTATGCTCCAATACTCTGTGGCTTGTGTATCCAGTGGAAGATCATCAAGCCAATGATGGAGACTATCATTCTCCATAAAATCATAAATTGCTTTTTGTTGGAAAATTGATTTTCATTCATGTCAACTTTAGAAGCAGTCGATAATCCCCTAGAAGTAATGGGTAAAATTGAAGAAGTCTCCAAATTGGTCCCCTTATGGAATATCTTTAAGCATGGCCCTCAAAGGAAGACGCTTTGAAGAAGTCTACAAGAAATCCATATGTGTGGTCATGATGCTCGAAGTTGACTGAGGAAAATGAAGTTGAAGAATACTTCAAGTGTATACAAAACCCTCATAGATGGATAGTCGTCGTCATGATTTTTCTAAATGGTAGGTGGTACACCACGTGCTTCCCCACGGTTGAGGAGTTATGCCCTCTTGAAGTTTGAAGCCCCGAAGAATGGTTAAGAAGCCCCTAAACAATTACAAGTCTTAATTAAAGTGTAAAGTGGATATAACAAGAAAGTAAAGATTGGTCCTATAATTAAGGAAAGAATTCACTTTGTAAAAGTATAAATACACCATAAGAAGCCTCTCATAAGTACAAAACACAAGTTCAATGATTATCTATATTTCAAGTGATCTGAGGTAGCGAATTTTGAGGTAGCAAAGGGAAGAAAAAGGGAAAAGTATGAAAACTATCTTTCTGAGGTTATCTGTGGGTCTCAGTGGAGAACTGCACGGACATCCACTTATCGTAGTGGAGAAAGGCATGGACATCCACGGGTTGATAGTGTACAAGTCGCAGATCTGTGAAAATATCTTGAAGAAGATGTTATCTTTTGTTTGTTGAAGATGATATGTACTAGGTTGGTTTGTTGGTCTAATAATATATGCTTTAGGTCTTCTTTATGAGTAAAGGTATGTCTTTTATGTGTTAGTTTTAGGCTTGTATATTGGATGGTATGACACATGCTTAAGGCATGTCTTGGAGACCCTTTTGGTACATGGTTGCATATGGTTAAGGTTCATTTATTGGTGATATTGATACATGCTTGAGACATATCCTTGGTACTTTGTTTATGGATGTTATGGTTCATTGTTAGAGGCACATTTTTGTGATATTGACATATACTTGAGGCATATCTTATGGTATATGGTATGATACATTCTTGAGGTACATTTTGGTACATGGTTTGGATATTTGATGTTGGGTATATGATTTGATATGATCTATGTGAGTGGATCTAGTTGATGTATCAATATCAATGACAATGACACAGATAGTGACAGGTTGACAGGTTATAGATCGATGAGATAGTGATAGGGACAGTGACAAGTTTGATGACACATTGATGTATCAGTGATAGTTTCGTTGACAATATCAGTGGTAGTGACAAGTTGAGTCTACACTTATATTTCAAGGCAACACGATGGGGAAAATAAAGGGAGTCATAGCCTCCTTCCAGTTGGAGCTAGAGAACATAGAGATTTGGAGCTTCCTTGAGGTCGGAGCTTGTAAACTAGGGGGTTGGAGCCTCCTTCCAGTTGTAGTTGGATAATTTAGGGAGTTATAGATTCCTTCAAGTTGGAGCCTGTAAACATGGGATTGGAGCCTCCCTCCAGTTGGTGTTGGAGAATTTGGAAGTTGGTGCTTCCTATGAATGTATTCCGTTGATATATAAGAAAACAATTTGTGGTTTTCTCCCATTTAGGTTTCCACATAAATTCTATTGTACTATGCATGTGGTTATTTGATGTGATGTTGCTTATGGTTATATGTTCATGGATTGTTAAATGAAGGCATAAATTTTTAATGATTATATAATCTGGTTGAAAGTGGTAACAAATTGCATAATATTGATTCACCCCCCTTCTCGGTATTCCAACAATTGGTATCAGAGCAGGTCCTTAAAAAAATAGTCTAATCACTGGAAGGAAGATCATGGAGTATGCTAATATTGGAGTACCAAAGTTTGAGTGACATAACTATGACTTATGGAGTATAAGGATGAAAACATATATACAATCATAGGGATTTGATGTCTGGCAAGTAGTAGTAGATGGATACATAGCACCTACCACTCTTCCAACATATAGAGATGGAAAACAAATCAGTGAAAACAATTTGAAGGCCACAAATTCTTTTTTTAATGGCCTATATCACTCAATATATGTCAAAGTTATGCACTATGATATGACAACGGATATTTGGGACAAACTTCAAAATATTTACAAAGGAGATGCTAAAGTAAAGGGGGCCAAGATTCAAACATACAGAGGAAAGTTTGAACAAATGAAGATGAAGGAAGAAGAATATATTGCAACTTACTTTCTACGAGTTGATGAAATAGTAAATGCCATTAAAGGATTGGGAGAAGAAATTAAAGAATCAGTAATTGTTCAAAAGATATTGAGATCTCTTCTAATGATATTTGATCCTAAAATTTTATCCCTAGAAGAAAGAGCAGATATTGCCACGTTAAGCATGGACGAGCTACATGGGATGCTTATAGCCTATGAAATGAGGATAGAGAAGGATAATCCATCCAGGAAGGGAGAAGCATTCAAGGCATCCAAGAAAAAAAGAAAAGAAGAAACATGAGCTAAAGTCAAATCCAAGTTGCAGTTGTAGTGATGATTTAGATGAATATGAAGAAATAGCCAACTTCGTAAGGAAGCTGAAGAGAGGAAATGACAAGTACAAAGGTATTATTCCCTTAATATGTTTTAATTGTGGTAAAATTGGCCATTTTTCTTCTAAATGTCCTTATGCTAAAAAGTCAGATAGTGATGAAGAAGAATCTCCCAAGAAAGAAAAGAAATATAAAAAGGGATACAAGAGAAGAAACAAAAAGAAATTCTTCAAGAAAAGTCTTTACTCAAAGGAGGATAGTTCCTCATCAGATGAGGATGATGATAGTGACAATGACTCAGAAAATGTACTCTTTATGGATTTTTAAAATGATTGAGAGGGTTATGAAGTAGAAGGTGAGGTAGATATTGAAGTAGAACTAATTAGCGCCTTAAGTGAACTAAAGAAAGAAGGAAAGCAAAATAAATAACTCAAGCGACAATTACTCTCCAAGTTTAAAATAGATACTCTCCTAACACCTTCAGATAGATACTTTGCATATAAGCATTATTGATAAAATGATACTCTCCAACACCAACACCTTGTAGAAATTTCAATACAAATTATGTATTGTCTGGATTCTCCTGATCTAACAATTATATGCCACTGTTAAATACATAATCGCTTCTACAAATATTCTTGTAGAATTTAAAACACGATCACCAATTGCAATATGAAGAATAAAGATCAATCGCACATAACACAAATGTTTTACTGGGAAAGCATAAAGTTAAAAACACCACTATCATATATTATGTATATCATGGATCATGAAACAATCTCATACAAAACTCTAATCCAAGAGCTCTCAATACAATACAATTGTCTCACACTGTCATACAAAAATCAGCAAATACATGTGCCAATTCTCTGCCTCCAGACAACCTGCCTCCTCTACACAATCCTTGCAATGGAAAACCTGCAAATGATTTGAATTCCTCTTGCCTAGGATGCACAATCCTCATGGGCACATCCAATGTGTGTGTGGTTGCATGAGTGCACCCACTAAAGTCACAACTGATAGTCAAATTGTCCCTTTCACCTGTTATCTCAACTGGGTCTCCACTGGATCTGACATGCATGTAGTTAACAATGGTAAATCTTCAGTTGCATGTGATATCACTGATTGTGAATTAATTAACAATTAATTCACTAAACTCTCTCTAGTGTAAGTTCAATTACAACTAGTACAACTGAGCTTAACTCACTTAATTGAGTTAAACTACTTCACAACTCACATAACTACACTTATAACTCTGGTACAACTTCAAGTCACTTAGTTACAACTAATTTGACTTCCATGTCCCACCAGTCAACCTTTGAACTCGAATTTCCTATAGCTAACTGATTTTCCATTTCAGTTAACTATTTTCAAGTAATTATGAGATAATAGATTAATATTTCAATTTATTTAAGGGAAAAAATAAATTAGACACACATTTCTTGTTGACTTTTCAACACTCCCTCTCAACAAGAAAGGGATTATCTTTCACCCCAATCCTGTCTCTATGGTATTCAAATTTTCTCCTAGTGAGCGCCTTTGTCAGAATATCTGCATCCTGATCTTCCGTAGGAATGTAATGAAGCAACATGATCTTTCGCTGCACACAATCTCTGATATGGTGATACCAGATATCTATATGCTTAGATATATCATGAAAAATAGGATTAATCGAGAGTTTAATGCAACTCTGATTACCACAATGAATCACTGTCAGATCTAAATGAGAACCAAACAAACCAACCAAGATCTTTCTCATCCAGATAGCCTCACATGCATCTTGACTCGATGCCATGTATTCCTCTTCCACTGAAATGAGTGCCATGGATCTTTGTTTCTTGATGTACCAAGAAATAGCTATAGATCCAATATTAAATATCCCCCCTGATGTTCTCTTCCTGTTCGTTGGGCTACCTGCCCAATCTGCATTCGTGAAGCCATGCAACTTCACCTCATATGTCTATCGGTACCATAAGCCATACTCAAATGTGCCCCTCAGGTATCTCAGGACATGCTTGCCTGCCTTCCAAAAGATCTTGGTAGGCTTAACCATTGCTTGACTCAGCTGGTTAACCACATAGAAAATGTTCGGTCTCGTGTTCACTAGATACATTAGCAAACCCACTAAATGTCGATAGACAGTAGCATCCACTACCTCTCTAGAAGTAGCATCCTCTTTTCTCCAGTTTTCTAGAAGAGGAGTATTCATGGGTTTGCAGCCCTCCATGTGAAACTTACCCAGTATCTCCCTTTCATACTTTCCTTGAGACACAAAAAGTTCACCATCTCGCTACCATATTTCCAATCCAAGGAAATAATGAAGGAGGCCCATATCCTTCATCTCGAACTCCTTTGTAAGGTCCTCCTTGCATGAGTGTATCGGCTTCTCATCACCAGTCAGTATTAAATCATCAACATAAAGAACAATGATTAAAAGATTACCCTCCACCACAATTTGGTATAGGTTTGCATCCACTTCACTTTTTGTGAAGCTCAGTCTAGTGAAATAGTTGTTTATCCGAGTGTACCAAGCATGGGGTGCTTGTTTCATCCCATACAACTCTCTTTTGAGTCGACACACATGTGACTCACTGCTGAAGATCTCAAATCCTTCAGGCCGCTCTATGTACAATTCTTCCTCAATGATCCCACTGAGAAATGCACTTTTAACATCCATCTGATGAATCTGCCAGCCCATCTACATTGAGAGAGAAAGGATTGTCCTTATGGAAGAATATCGTGCGACAGGTGAAAAGTTTTCTTCACAATCTATCCCTTCGATCTATGAGAAGCCCCAGGCCAAAAATTTGGCCTTGTATTTCTCAACACTCCCATCAACAGCTTGCTTTACCTTGTATATCCATCTTGAACCTACCACTGATTTGTCGACTAATCTTGGAACAATTTCCCATGCACTATTTTTGACAATGGAGTCATACTCCACCATTGCATCAACCCAAGTGGGATCCTGCACTGCTTCCTGAAAGGAATATGGTTCAGTCACAATACATTTGCTCATGAGAGCCATCTATCCAGTAAATCGATCAGGAGACTGTCTTTTTCTGCGCTGTGAAGTAGGGGCTCCTACATTCTGTGCAACATCTAGTCTCAATCTATCATCTTTTGTGGTGCGCTTTCTGCCATTTCTGATGGATGGCTTTGCATGAATGGCTTCCTCCATTCCATGAACCTCCTCATGTGGTTGATCCACATATTGAGACTCATCTTTGGGAACCAACAGTTCCTCCTCAAGTCTAGCTCCCTCTCAAGTGACAACCACATGGCTTTCCCCTCATCGAATTTTATATCTCGTCGCATAACAATCATCTTACTGTTAGGAAAATACACATGATAATTATGGGGTGTTTCTATGTACCCCACAAATATACCAACTTTAGCAGTCAGCTCCAACTTCTTCCTAGTGTTCTTGGTCACATGCACATAAACAGATGAGCCAAAAATCTTAAAATGAGAAACATCAGGTTTCTTACCAGTGAAATATTCTTCAGGTGTACTCATGCCAAGTACTCTATGAGGACAACAGTTTTTCACATAAACCATAGTGTTGCATTCTTTTGCCTACAAATGCATTGGTAGGCCCTGATCATGCAACATCAAAAGTGTTGCACCCACGATCATTCTGTTCTTCCTCTCCGCAACCCCATTTTTTTGTGGGTTATGAGGTGCTATGAGTTCTCTTTGAATTCCTTATTTTCTACAAAAGTATTTGAATTCGTTAGAGATATATTCTCCACCATTATTGCTCATCATAGCCTTCATTTGCTTCCTTGACTCTTTCTCCACCAATTCTTTAAACTCACATAACTTTGAGAATGTTTGATCCTTCTTCTACATGAAGAAGATCCAACATTTACGAGAAAATTCATCAACAAAAATAGCATACTGCTTATGTTTTGTTGTTGAAGCAACCGAGAATGGTCCACACACATTTGTGTGAACTCTCTCTAAGATCACTGAAGCACGGTTCTCCATTTCATGAAAGGTGGACTTTACATACTTCCCCATGGTGCAACCCTTGCACTGATCTAACTGAGCAAGTGTTCCCATTGGAAGTCCAGTAGATATTTGCTGCATGATCTTCAAAGCTCCATGATGAAGATGGCCTAATCACCTATGCCATAATTCGCCCTCATCCCGGCTCACCACTTTTTCTTCCTTGCCCATCATGGCAGCGCAACCATCTACCTCTAGCATGTAGAGATTCTTAACTTGAATCCCTATCCTCTTGACTTGACCTGTTGTTTTATGTCGCATAAAAGATTTTCCATCGTTGAAAACAACGTCATAGCCTCTGTCCTCCAACATTGCAACTGAGACCAAGTTTTTATTCAGACCTGGGACATACATAACATATTTCAATTGAAATGGTTTACCTAACTCCCTCGTTGCCCATCTCTATATGCATTTTGAGATCTTTCTCCTTCAAGTCACTGAAAATCTCCTTATCTCCCGTCATGTGGAAAGAAGCGCCACTATCCAAATACCACACCGATCCCAATGCACTTGATGCCATGCATGCGATCAAGGAGAATTCAAGTTCAAATTGTGAGGCAAGGACCTCACCATATGCAACTCCAATAACCTTCTTTTTCTTCTTCTTCTGCGAACAGTTAGTAGTGAGATGCCCATGTTCGTGACAGTGAAAAAAATTCACTCTGGAAAAATCCATCTTCTTGCCTTTAGACTCGGATTTTGAATGGAATTTCTTCCCCTTCCCTTTCCATACCTTAGTAGCCAAAGCACAATTCTCTTCATCATCATTCTTTGATGAAGAGCCATCTTAGGTGTTCCACCTGAACTCCTCCTGCACCGAATCCAATCATAGTCATTCCCAATCTGGCAATTTTTCCCTTCCATTGACTGAGTCTTGATAACTGTGCCAACTTTTAGGAAGTCCTAGGAGATCCAAGCTCACCAAATAATCATCAATGACTATTATTCCCACATTCCCCAGCTCATCCCGACATTGGACAAACTTCGTGAGATATTTTGGAATGGAGTCGCCCTTCTCCATCTTGATCTTCCTGAGTTTATCTTTGAGCACCAATTTCCTATGGTCGCTTATGTTTTGGAATAGATCTGTCAAAGTCTTCCACATTGCATATGGTGTGAATTTCCCATGGAGGCTTGAGACAATGTGGTCTCGTACTCCCTCCAACATGATCCTCCTTTCCTTTGCCACTTTCTTTTGCCATGCATCAAGATTTGCAGCATCTACAACATCTAGCTTAGGAACATCTTTGTCAATGAATTCCTTCAAGCCATTTTCTTCAAGTACTTCCTCCATCCTGTCCTTCCAAGAAATGTAGTTCAAGATTCCCTTGAGTGCATACTCTAACCTCAAGCCATTGAAAGCCATTTCAATCTTGAATTATTTTAGCACCAAGAAAGTCTTTTTGCAAATTTGAATTCTATCCAATCACAAACTCAACTTCTGCAATCTTCTGCGCTCTGATATCATGTAGAAATTTCAATACAAATTATGTATTGTCTGGATTCTCCTGATATATGCCACTGTTAAACACATAATCACTTCTACAAATATTCTTGCGGAATTTAAAACACGATCGCCAATTGCAATATCAAGAAGAAAGATCAACCGCACATAACACAGATGTTTTACTGGGAAAGCATAAAGCTAAAAACCCCACTATCATATATTATGTATATCATGGATCATGAAACAATATCATACAAAACTCTAATCCAAAATCTCTTAGTACAATACAATCGTCTCACACTGTCATACAAAAATCAGCAAATACATGTGCCAATTCTCTACCTCCAGACATCCTGCCTCCTCTGCGCAATCCTTACAATAGAAAACCTGCAAATGATTTGAATTCCTCTTGCCTAGGCTGCACAATACTCATGGGCACATCCAATGTGTGTGTGGTTGCATGAGTGGACCCACTAAAGTCACAACTAATAGTCAAACTGTCCCTTTCACATGTTATCTCAACTGGGTCTCCACTGGATCTTACATGCATGTAGTTAACAGTGGTAAATCTTTAGTTGCATGTGAGATCACTGATTGTGAATTAATTAATAATTAATTCACTGAACTCTCACTAGTGTAAGTTCAGTTACAACTATTACAACTGAGCTTAACTCACTTAACTGAGTTAAACTACTTCACAACTCACATAACTACACTTATAACTATGTTACAACTTCAAGTCACTTAGTTACAACTAATTTGACTTCCATGTCCCACCATTCAACCTTTGAACTCGAATTTCCTATAGCTAACTGAGTTTCCATTTCAGTTAACTATTTTCAAGTGATTATGAGATAATAGATTAATATTTATTGTCCAATTTATTTAAGGGGAAAATAAATTAGACACACATTTCTTGTTGAATTTTCAACACACCTTAGGGGGATTATATCGATGAACTCAACATGGTCCAAAGTCCAAAGAGGTCCCCTATGGTGTATCTTTCAAGCATGGCCCTCACAGGATGAGATAAGATGTGGTTCTTTCCACATGCCCACTTTGAGTTGTACACAAATGGAATAAAAATGAAACTCTCAAACACCTTCAAGAGGGGGAGCACATTAATGAAAAAAATACTCTCCAACATATTCATGGGGGAAGTGAAGATGGTTAGTGGTAATAAAAAACCACCACCTTGTTCAAATATCAGTGAAAATGGTTAGTGATAATCTGAAACCACCACATTGGTCAAATCAAATTGGTTATTGATAATCTAAAACCACCACATGAAGAATCCAAAGCTTAATCTTGGAACCATTCAAGCATGAAGTATTGAAGAACATTAAGAATCCAAAGCTCAAGCTTTGATCCTCTCAATCAACTTCAACAAACTTCTCACCTTGCACCTAAAAGGGTGGAATATCAGACATCAATAATGATAGTCAGGCTTCAAGATTCAAAGTCCTATCAATCAACATTTGGGAATTCCATCATAGAAATTGATCTCATCAAATTAAATCATTCAATAAATATAATGATAATCTTCATACATGACAGTTGTTCACTTCCAGATGAACTATTCAAATATTGGCGGTTTTACAGATCTTCATTGAAGCTTAGTTCAACAGTTTCATATTGAAGATGATACCAATTATTGTTTCCTAACTGGTTCAATTATTCATNGTTAGACTGTGAGTCCCTAGACAATCACAAAGTCTAAGAGCACATTGATATGAGTTGTAAACCTCATTTATTCATGAGGTGTTGTCCTGATCCATTAATGAGTTGTCAATGAGATCTAGATCTAGATTTGGCTAGTCTATGTACTGTAAATTTTTATCATCAAATCAATACAATGTGAATCAGAATGGATTAAGGCCTTTTCTTCCAATTCTTGTTTGTCTTGCTTGTGCTCAATTCTTTACATTGCAAACAAGCAAAGAACTTGGACTATGGGACTATCCAGATCCTGTCACTAGAGAGTTGTCTTGGTAAAATCATATATTCAAACATTCAAGAAACAAAATTTTACTACAACTGATTTCAAAATAAGTTATGGCATTTCTAGGTTGACATAAAAAAAGAGTCAAGCATAAACTAGTGGATGCCAACATGAAATAACAAAACCTAAACATCATTTTCCCCCTTCATAGTGATTCTTCTCCAGCTCTATCTTACAGATCTTGTCTATGGGTGGTAACAATCTCATAGGAAACATTCCTTCAAAACTAATATGTGTTCTCCCCAAGTTACTTTTCTTAAACTTACATGGAAACAATCTAACGGGTAGAACTCTCACCTACTCAGGAAACATATTAACAATCTCCACCAATATTTGAGTATTTTCTATCACTGTTATCTAGTTGACTGGTCATCAATTATGTAATTCATCTTACTCCCAGTCCTCTCTTGGTGTTGACCATGGTTCTCTCAATTGAGGTACTTCCTTTCCAAGTTGGATACAATACATTTCATATTGTACCAAAACAGATTTTGTGTAAAGCAATATTGATGCTCATTGTGTTTTTTTGCGATTGCATGTTGGTATTTTACAGGTGGTGAGTTGTCCCCAATGTAATTCTATGTCATAATATCCATCACATAGTCATATCTTTAGATTATTGACCTTCATTTTTCTCCCACATATCTGTTCTCCAATACTATGTGGCTTTTGTATCGAGTGGAAGATCATGAATCCAATGATGCAAACTGCCATTCTCCATAAAATCATGAATTTTTATTCTCCAATCTTTGTCTAAACAATAATGCACTAGAGGAACCAGATTAGGGTGTTTTATCTTACCCAAAAATTCAAACTCTGTTGTTGCCTCCTCATCATTGAGTATTCTTTCATGAACCAAGACATTAATGAGCATGTGGAGACTACCTGCCAAAACAACCCTATAGATAGGTCCATATCTTCTTTCTTACTAACAATGTTGGATCTTTTTTGGACAAAGGAAAAACTCTAAATTACGTTCCCATTTGAATCTGAAGACGTCGACGATCATCAATCATGATCATTGTCAACCTTTGGATTTCTCGAACGCAAAGTAAAGGGTTAGAACACAAGTAGGCCCGAAAAGGATATCAACCATTGATTAAGGGATCTGTTCATGAGTTATATCTTTCAGAGGTATCTAATGGAATTATAGCTCGTGCTCTCTGAAGAGGAGTGGGATAACTCGGGAGTAATCTTTCCTTCGGAGTTATTTTTTCGGCAAGTTTTCCGACGACCCACTTTTAAATTTTCTGTCAATCCAGAATTCTGATTGATTTTCTGAGCATCTGGGTTGGTTTAAAATGGGACAAAACCCCTAGAGTAAGGTTCTAAAATGCATGGAACTTAGATTCATGAAAAACTCAGATAACCCCTGAAAATTTAGCCAGATTCAAGCTCATTTTTTTACCTGAAAAGTGGAACTCGGGAGGGAAGATTGCTCCGAGTTAGCATATAGAGATATGTGCATGAAATAACCTTGACTGTTGATCTTTCTTGGCTCTAGAGATACATGCGTGATCAATATTTTAAGCAGGAATTCCTTCTTTATACCATAAATCTTTTTTCTGAGGGAGTCGACATCTTCATATAAGTCAGGGTGAACAAGGCTAAAGGCATGGGTGGCGCAGGCTCATAAAATTCTTGTAGGATATGCTACAACTTGAAAATTCATGTAGGATATGCTACAGGTTGAAAACCCTAATTATTTCATGTCTATATATGGTGTGTTGATTAATTGAGGCATGGACGCAGTTAGAGAGACACCATAATCACACGAGGGTGAAAAATAATGAAATAACCTTTTCGTCATTTAATTAGGCTTAAAAAGGGCCTTGTGGAATTCATTCATTTTGTTACTGAATCATGGAAATGGAGACCATATACTTTAGGGTTTCATAGTGCCCTCGAAATGGTTTTCTTCAACGACAACATCGCCAACATAGCCATTTTCAGGAAATTTGTTGACAGGTACACCTAGAATTTCATCATGATTACTTGATCAGGTTTTTTTTGTTTCAGATATAATTGGGAGAAGCATTTAGTTTCTCCATTTATCCATAGAAGATGGCCCTCTACACAATTGATTCTATAATGTGATGAAAAAGACAAAAACGTGAATTAGGGGTCTTAAAACCTTATATTTATAATAGGTTGTTGCTCTTCTTGAGCAAAATGGTTGATCCAACCTCTTATCCATGACAATGGATTTTATATGGTCAAAGAAAGATTTGCAGGAATGATGCCCCTCATGAGGTTTCTCTCGTTATATAGACATATATACAAAGCCATTATGAGAAGCAAATTTGATTTTATTAGAGCTATGGGCAATGATGGCATACTACCTGGGATTTAAATTAAATTTAAAAGAATGGCGAGCATAGATGTTTATATAAAGCCTTTACAGACCATGTGATTAATTTATATGTTCTTTTAAATAAACTCTAGACTTACTCTAGACTTTTTTGCCTTTGTAATTTAAGTAAGCGGAAGTTGTATTTAACTACCTTTCTCTATTTTGGAAAGTAGTTACACACAAGAAACACTAATTCAACATAAGTATAAAATGATAGCACTGGGTCATTAGAGGAGGAATTGAAAATTATGGCAGAAGAGAGGATGAGTGTTTAGAGCCTAGGGAGGCCAAATTAATTGCAGCAGAGCATAACCAACATGCATATTTTGTTTCCACTTTCTCCTTATTGTTATTCAAAACTTTTTTCTCTCATGTAGCAGTGACCTCTTGTATAAGTTTGATTTCAGAAATAAAAAATTATTGCAAACATGCTCTCATTATCTTTTTATTTGTTGTCCTTTAACTTCCAATTGGGTAATAATTGGATGTATGTGCACTACTTCTGAGTGTTGTTTAAACTGATTTCAGGGTTCTAGTTGGATGCTCTCTTTAACTACTTTATAATGAGTTTAATATTCATTACTACTTGTTTGTATTGAAGGATATCTTACACAGAAATAAAGTTTGTATTTGAATTAACTGTTACTGCATAGTTGTTGGAATTGGATGAAGATCGCTAGTAGGTGTTCACATAAGCTATTGGCCTCATCCAAATAATCCAATATGCTTTCTACTTATTAGGAAAATTTAATACTTCCACCCTCTTTACAGTTTATGATATGTGTTCCTCTGTGTCGTGGAGTACATGTTATTTCCATTGGCATTTGAGATCCTTATTATGTACCTTTCTTCAACTTAATTTTACACATTTTCATGTTGGATAATGCTGCCTTTTGGAAGTGATTTGGTTTGATATTTATTTAGAATTGTTGCTTCCTCTGACTGTCATTTATTATTCAACTTTCTATTATTTTATTCATTATTCTAAATATGGTTTTAACATGTTTATTAGGGTTGTTCATAGGTAGCTTTGAATGATATATTTTTGTGACATATTGAGGGGTTACCCCCTCTGGTCTAAGGGCCAACTTGAGGCCTAAACCGAGGAGGCTTTGCCTAAGCCTCATAGGGTGCCTCAACATTGTTTCCTCATCAGGAACAATATGAAGAACACCATCTTTTGGTGTCATTGTCGGGGACTTGAAGTTAAAAAGTTTTTTTTCCCCGGGGTGTGACAAAGTTTAAGTTCTGGATCCTGGTGGTGAACAAGAATAGGATAACAGACGTTCAGTTTTTTAAAGAAAATATTTTAAGAAAACTTTCAATCGGTGACTCTACATTTAAGCGACTCAATAAAGTTTTAATGGAAAACTTTACTACTTCCATAGTAGCTACGATGTACACTCCTTTTGATTTTTCTGTTATACCTGGTTTTCCTAATGATATGCCTAATATTAAGATATGGGGTAAATTTATTCTTCGGTTTCGATAAGATGATGATGATATCCCTAGTCAACATTTACAAGATTTCCACAATTATATGAATATATTAGGTATTGTCCATGAAGATGTGTTAATGAAGATTTTTATGTTTTATTTGGAAAGAGATGCTCAGAATTGGTTTAGAGGTATTCCACCTGCTAGTATTTATTCCTTAAAGGATTTCCATACATGCTTTCATGATCATTGTAGATTAATCTATCAAGCTGAATTTCTTTTTGAACATTGTTGTACTCTAGAATCTAAAATAGAACATAACTCTTATAACAGTGAACACGAAAAATAATACGATGATAATGAATTTAAAGAAGAAAATACTTATGAACCTATTCAAGAATTTTTTCAAGAAAATATACTCTCTTTCCATAAAGATCTAAATCATAACTATAGTCAACATATTGTTTCCTTGTTTTCTGAGATTGATCAAGAATTTCAAATTATTCTTGAATTCTTTTTAGATACATAACATGTTGATATTTTTGAAAAAGAAGATGTTGATTTGTTTTCTTCTTTTTTTCACTATTATAATTATTATAAAAACTATGATATAAAGGATAAACAAATATTAGTTTAACAATTTCTATATGATTTTAAACAAAGATTTGACTCTAAAGTACAACAGGATGAATCTTCAGTTGCCTATGATAAACAAATGCAAATATCTTCAGGAAGTTCAATAATTTCACATGAAGATAAGAATATTAAAATACACTCCGTTGTTATAGATTATGTCCCTTATCTTTTTCTAAATTCAATAAATAGTGATATATTTGATAACGAGAATTTATTAATTTCTTCCCTTTATAATGATGAAGAAATATATGAACAAAAGGTAGAAACAAATGTTCATGAAATTATATATACGAATAATATTGATCATGAATCGTGATGCAGACCCTCTGCCCTCGGGCCGAGATCTGCTCAAGATCATTCTGAAATCCCCTTGAGCCGAAGTGGCTCTTTTTTTGCTCGCTGGAATGTCCAATGAATCCACAGGTCCTTTGTCAAGCTTGTCCGATGTAGATTAATTCTAGGCGTGAGCCTTACACTTCTTACACGACCACAATTCTAGTCCTTACACTGGTGTCTCTCGCAACTAAGAAGTTCACGAGTCGAAGACCCTTATCTTCCTTTTCTCTAACCTCTGATACCTGAGATCATGAGATGGGTATAGCTCCTTCTTTGTCAGCGCCCTCCGTGCGTGACTGTCGGCTAGGGCTAGGTACTTAGCACCTCTCGCAACTCACGATATCGCGAGCTGAAACGTTGAGTTCTTGTACTCTTCTTCTACGAAATCCCAAGATGCGAGAAGTCGAAAGGATGTTGACTCCTATTTCAGACGACACGTGTCCACCACCCATCACCTCTTCTTCCTCTCTCTGGGCATCTTATCGTCATGCCACCTATTAACCACGCAGGTCCCACCTGATAGATGTGCTACGCACGATCACACGTGCCTTCAGTTCTTTCCACTTCATGACTTCGTGACTTGAGTTGTTGGGCCTTTGTGCTCCTCTTTCGTGAAACTCTGAGATGCGATGGTTGAGTTCCTTTTCACACTCTCGCAACTCAACACTTCGTGACTTCTGCAGTTGAAAGTGACTCTTCCCAAACTTCAAACTCACGAACCCCGATATAACAAAGAGGTCCTGATCCAACGACTCCCCTGTGCTTGGATCCAATGGTCTGGATCTTTTCGCCACTCGCAAGTTCGTGCAACCAAAGGATTTGGTTTGTCCTCCAATGCTTATGAACCCTGAGTCCACGATATGATCCAATGGTGTATGCAAAACACGATCAACGACTCTCGTTAATCCTGGATCTTAAGGTGATGGGTTTCACTGACCTTTAATCACCTTGTAACTCTGCCAAATCCTACGGTCCTCGTAACTTTGCGAGTTCTCCTCAGAGGATTTCGACCGTTTAATTTCTTCCCTCAAGAACCTCTGCAAAATGAGCTAATGTTCTTTCGCCAAAACTTATCCTCTTGCAAAACAACTTCACTTTGTCTTCCTTTGAGTACTTCAAAGGCACTAACTCTCCTAAGATTTCTTTGCAAACTTGAGTCCCCAAAAAGACTTCTGCACGCACTCCTTGCAGAAATCCTTCAAATAATTCTAAGTATTTGACTCTCTTGACTCTGTGCTCTGTCTACAACAATAGTCTCTCAACTCTCAACCTTAGTTAATAACTTCTCTCCTCCTCGGTGGCATGGATGTAAAACCTCTCTTTTCTTTGCCTGAAATCTAGAGACAAGATTCAGGCTCTGATACCAAATGATGTAGACTCCCTGCCCTCAGGCCGAGATCCTCTCAGGATTGTTTTGAAATCCCTTTGAGGCGAAGCAACTCTCTTTTTGCTCACTGGAATGTCCAACGAATCTACAGATCCTTTGTAAAGCTCGTCCAATGTAGATTAATTCCAGGCACGAGCCTTACACTTCTTACATGACCACAATTCTAATCCTTTCACTGGCATCTCTTGCAACTCGGAAGTTTGCGAGTCGAAGACCCTCAGCTTCCTTTTCTCTAACCTCTGATACCTGAGATCACGAGATGGGTATAGCTCCTTCTTTTTCAGCACCCATCGCGCGTGACTATCAACTAGGGCTAAGTACTTATCTCCTCTCGCAACTCGCGATCTCGCGAGATGAAATGTTGAGTTCTCGTACTCTTATTCTATGAAATCCCAAGATGCAAGAAGTTGACAGGATGTTGACTCCCATTTCAAACGACACATGTCCACCACCCATCACCTCTTCTTCCTCTCTCCGGGAGTCTTATCATCACGCCACCTATCAACCACACGGGTCCCACCTGATAGATGTGCTACGCACGATCACATGTGCCTTCAGTTCTCGTGACTTCACGACTTGAGTTGTTGGGCCTTTGTGCTCCTCTTTCGCAAAACTCCAAGATGTGATGGATGAATTCCTTTTCTCACTCTCGCAACTTGGCACTTCGAGACTCCTGCAATTGAAAGTGACTCTTCCCAACCTCTGAACTCACGAACCCCGATATAACGAAGAGGTCCTGATAAAAACTGCTCCCCTGTGCTTGGATCCAATGGTATGGATCTTTTCACTACTCGCAAGTTCATGCAACCAAAGGATTTGGTTTATCCTCCAATGCTTATGAACCCCGAGTCCACGATATGATCCAACGGTGTACAAAAAACACGATCAATGACTCTCATTAATCCTGGATCTTAAGCTGATGGGTTTCACCAGCCTTTAATCACCTTGTAACTCTGTCAAATCCTACGGTCCTCGCAACTTTGTGAGTTCTCCTCGAAGGATTTCAACCATTCAATTTCTTCCCTCAAGAACCTCTGCAAAGTGATCTAATGTTCTTTCGCCAAAACTTATCCTCCTACAAAACAAATTCACTTCATCTTCCTTTGAGTACTTCAAAGGCACTAACCCTCCTGATCTTTCTTTGCAAACATGAGTCCCCAAAAAGACTCCTGCATGCACTCCTTGCGACAATCCTTCAAATACTTCTAAGTATTTGACTCTCTTGACTCTGTGCTTTGTCTGAAACAGTAATCTCTCAACTCTTAACCTTAGTTAATAACTTCTAAGGTATTTGCTATCCTGTCCACGCCTTGCATAGCTTCTTTTCTTCACCTGCACATCTGTTGAAATGAAAACAATGGTATCTCTCCTGAGCTTTCAGAGATAAACTCTGAACCTTGTCAACGCACACCTTGCAGACGTTTTCACTGCACTCCTTCCAGGAACTTCTCTCACTCAGGAAGAGAAACAATTGAAACTCATTTTCTTTCTCTCTTAGACTTCAAATATTAAATATGAAATCATACATTCAACTCAGCATCAAAGAAAATGTATAACAAAGAGAATAAACAACTATAAGGATACCATCAACATGTGTACACAGAAAACATCATAACACCATGGATTTGAATCAAAGCTTTATATATATTGATTCAAAGTTTTTGTACATGGGTTTTTCTCTACAACTCTCCAACTTCTTCTGCTCTATGCTAATGATACAATCTCTAATGATACCATGATACAAAGTTGAGGGTGTCTATATCCATTTTCCCTCCTACTTTCTTAAACTATCAAATCTATGAATTTAAATCTACCTACTTTCATTAACTATGCATAAATGCCTCTACATTCTATAGATGAGAGTGAATCACTCAAGATCTTTTTACAATATGTAAGTATTCTTCCATTTAACCATTACATTAATATCTTCTCATTAATTTTCAAAAACACTTCAAAAACGTGCAAAAATGTGTGTTGCGCTTTCTAGCTGTCTTTTTGCCTTCATGCTCACTTGTTGCTGTTGGTTGTGGAGCCTGATTATCTTCCTGATTCAGAGGTCCTTGCTTCCAGCCATTTTTATACCCCATGAAGTATTTACACCCCAGAAGTATGTACACTCTTCCACGTGGGGAGTGCAGAGGGGGGGTACCCCCTCTGCGAGGTCCATCCCCCCGACTGGGGGGTCTAGGGGCAAGCGGGGGTTCGGGGGCGAAGCCCCCGAAGAAAAAATTGCCTTATAAAAGTATATTGTAATTTCATTGTAAATCTAGACCATTCATTATAAGGTCGCAGATCTAATGGTAGAGATTATGTTAGGGTTTTTTTCCCTAGAAGGCAACCCTTTTATGAGGGAAATGTATTGTGGCTATGTACGAGGGTGAACATTGTATTCTGAGAGAGGAGACTGTGAGAGAAAGAAGAGGAAGTTACAACGGGTTTTGTTGTAGGTTGTATCCCTTCATTTGATGGATAATAATAAAGGAAGGACCTGGCAATTTCTCTGGTGGACGTAGCCCACACTGGGTG
>ML814304.1:248282-262816 GCA_009831015.1 Picea engelmannii | reverse complement strand
GTCAGCTCCAACTTCTTCCTAGTGTTCTTGGTCACATGCACATAAACAGATGAGCCAAAAATCTTAAAATGAGAAACATCAGGTTTCTTACCAGTGAAATATTCTTCAGGTGTACTCATGCCAAGTACTCTATGAGGACAACAATTTTTCACATAAACCACAGTGTTGCATGCTTCTGCCTACAAATGCATTGGTAGGCCCTGATCATGCAACATCAAAAGTGTTGCACCCACGATCGTTCTATTCTTCCTCTCTACGACCCCATTTTGTTGTGGGTTATGAGGTGCTATGAGTTCTCTTTGAATTCCTTCTTTGCTACAGAAGTATTTGAATTTGTTAGAGATGTATTCTCCACCATTATCGCTCCTCAGAGCCTTCATTTGCTTCCCTGACTCTTTCTCCACCAATGCTTTAAACTCACAGAACTTTGAGAATTTTTGATCCTTCTTCTGCATGAAGAAGATCCAGCATTTACGAGAAAAGTCATCAACAAAAATAACATAATGCTTATGTTTTGTTGTTGAGCAACCGAGAATGGTCCACACACATCTGTGTGAACTCTCTCTAGGATCACTGAAGCACGGTTCTCCATTTCATGAAAGGTGGACTTTACATACTTCCCCATGGTGCAACCCTTGCACTGATCTAACTGAGCAAGTGTTCCCATTGGAAGTCCAGTACATATTTGCTGCATGATCTTCAAAGCTCCATGATGAAGATGGACCAATCACCTGTGCCATAATTCGCCCTCATCCCGGCTCACCACTTTTTCTTCCTTTCCCATCATGGCAGTGCAACCATCTACCTCTAGCATGTAGAGATTCTTAACTCGAATCCCTATCCTCTTGACTTGACCCATTGTTTTATGTCGCATAAAATCTTTTCCATCATTGAAAACAACGTCATAGCCTCTGTCCTCCAACATTGCAACTGAGACCAAGTTTTTCTTCAGACCTGGGACATACATAACATATTTCAATTGAAATGGTTTACCTAACTCCCTCTGAAAGGTAATGGTACCAATGCCAGTCATACTATATCATCCATCATTGCCCATGTCTATATGCATTTTGAGATCTTTCTCCTCCAAGTCACTGAAAAGCTCCTTATCTCCCGTCATGTGGAAGGAAGTGCCACTATCCAAATACCACACCGATCCCAATGCACTTGATGCCATGCATGCGATCAAGGAGAATTCAAGTTCAAATTGTGAGGCAAGGACCTCACCATCTGCAACTCCAATAACCTTCTTTTTCTTCTTCTGCGAATAGTTAGTAGTGAGATGCCCATGTTCGTGACAGTGAAAAAACTTCACTCTGGAAAAATCCAACTTCTTGCCTTTAGACTCAGATTTTGAATGGAATTTATTCCCCTTCCCTTTCCCTACCTTAGTAGCCAAAGCACAATGCTCTTCATCATCATGCTTTGATGAAGAGCCATCTCAGGTGTTCCACCTGAACTCCTCCTACACTGAATCCAATCATAGTCGTTCCCAATCTGGCAATTTTTCCCTTCCATTGACTGAGTCTTGATAACTGTGCCAACTTTTGGGAAGTCCTAGGAGATCCAAGATCACCAAATAATCATCAACTACTATTATTCCCACATTCCCCAGCTCATCCCGACATTGGACAAACTTCGTGAGATATTTTGGAATGGAGTCGCCCTTCTCCATCTTGATCTTCTTGAGTTTATCTTTGAGCACCAATTTCCTATGGTCGCTTATGTTTTGGAATAGATCTGTCAAAGTCTTCCACATTGCATATGGTGTGAATTTCCCATGGAGGCTTGAGACAATGTGGTCTCGTACTCCCTCCAACAGGATCCTCCTTGCCTTTTCCACTTTCTTTTGCCATGCATCAAGATTTGCAGCGTCTACAACATTTGGCTTAGGAACATATTTGTCAATGAATTCCTTCAAGCCATTGTCTTTGAGTACTTCCTCCATCCTGTCCTTCCAAGAAATGTAGTTCGAGCTTCCCTCGAGTGCATACTCTAACCTCAAGCCATTGAAAGCCATTTCGATCTTGAATTAGTTTAGCACCAAGAAATTCTTTTTGCAAATTTGAATTCTATCCAATCACAAACTCAACTTCTGCAATCTTCTGCGCTCTGATACCATGTAGAAATTTCAATACAAATTATGTATTGTCTAGATTCTCCTGATATAAAAATTATATGCCATTGTTAAACACATAATCACTTCTACAAATATTCTTGCGGAATTTAAAACACGATCGCCAATTGCAATATCAAGAAGAAAGATCAATCACACATAACACAAATGTTTTACTGGGAAAGCATAAAGCTAAAAACCCCACTATCATATATTATGTATATCATGGATCATGAAACAATATCATACAAAAATCTAATCCAAAAGCTCTCAGTACAATACAATCGTCTCACACTGTCATACAAAAATCAGCAAATACATGTGCCAATTCTCTGCCTCCAGACATCCTGCCTCCTCTGTGCAATCCTTACAATAGAAAACCTGCAAATGATTTGAATTCCTCTTGCCTAGGCTGCACAATACTCATGGGCACATCCAATGTGTGTGTGGTTGCATGAGTGCACCCACTAAAGTCACAACTGATAGTCAAACTGTCCCTTTCACATGTTATCTCAACTGGGTCTCCACTGGATCTTACATGCATGTAGTTAACAATGGTAAATATTTAGTTGCATGTGAGATCATTGATTTTGAATTAATTAATAATTAATTCACTGAACTCTCACTAGTGTAAGTTCAGTTACAACTAGTACAACTGAGCTTAACTCACTTAATTGAGTTAAACTACTTCACAACTCACATAACTACACTTATAACTCTGTTACAACTTCAAGTCACTTAGTTGCAACTAATTCTACTTCCATGTCCCACCAGTCAACCTTTGAACTCGAATTTCCTATAGCTAACTGATTTTCCATTTCAGTTAACTATTTTCAAGTGATTATGAGATAATAGATTAATATTTATTGTCCAATTTATTTAAGGGAAAAATAAATTAGACACACATTTCTTGTTGAATTTTCAACACACCTTAGGGGGATTAACACACCTTAGGGGGATTATATTGATGAACTCAACATGGTCCAAAGTCCAAAGAGGTCCCCTTATGGTGTATCTTTCAAGCATGGCCCTCACAGGATGAGATAAGATGTGGTTCTTTCCACATGCCCACTTTGAGTTGTACACAAATGGAATAAAAATGAAACTCTCAAACACCTTCAAGAGGGGGAGCACATTAATGAAAAAAATACTCTCCAACATATTCATGGGGGAAGTGAAGATGGTTAGTGGTAATCAAAAACCACCACCTTGTTCAAATATCAGTGAAAATGGTTAGTGGTAATCTGAAACCACCACATTGGTCAAATCAAATTGTTTATTGATAATCTAAAACCACCACATGAAGAATCCAAAGATTAAGCTTGGAACCATTCAAGCATGAAGTATTGAAGAACATAAAGAATCCAAAGCTCAAGCTTTGATCCTCTCAATCAACTTCAACAAACTTCTCACCTTGCACCTAAAAGGGTGGAATATCAGACATCAATAATGATAGTTAGGCTTCAAGATTCAAAGTCCTATCAATCGACATTTGGGAATTCCATCATATAAATTGATCTCATCAAATTAAATCATTCAATAAATATAATGATAATGTTCATACATGACAGTTGTTCACTTCCAGATGAACTATTCAAATATTGGCGGTTTTGCAAATCTTCATTGAAGCTTAGTTCAACAGTTTCATATTGAAGATGATACCAATTATTGTTTCCTAACTNGTTGATATGAGTTGTAAACCTCATTTATTCATGAGGTGTTGTCCTGATCCATTAATGAGTTGTCAATGAGATCTAGATCTAGATTTGGCTAGTCTATGTACTGTAAATTTTTATCATCAAATCGATACAATGTGAATAAGAATGGATTAAGGCCTTTTCTTCCAATTCTTGTTTGTCTTGCTTGTGCTCAATTCTTTACATTGCAAACAAGCAAAGAAGTTGGACTATGGGACTATCCAAATCCTGTCACTAGAGAATTGTCTTGGTAAAATCATATATTCAAACATTCAAGAAACAAAATTTTACTACAACTGATTTCGAAATAAGTTATGGCATTTCTAGGATGACATAAAAAAAGAGTCAAGCATAAACTAGTGGATGCCAACATGAAATAACAAAACCTAAACATCATTTCCCCCCTTCCTAGTGATTCTTCTCCAGCTCTATCTTACAGATCTTGTCTATGGGTGGTAACAATTTGATAGGAAACATTCCTTCAAAACTAATATGTGTTCTCCCCAAGTTACTTTTCTTAAACTTACATGGAAACAATATAACGGGTAGAACTCTCACCTGCTCAGGAAACATATTAACAATCTCCACCAATATTTGAGTATTTTCTATCACTGTTATCTAGTTGACTGGTCATCAATTATGTAGTTCATCTTACTCTCAGTCCTCTCTTGGTGTTGACCATGGTTCTCTCAATTGAGGTGCTTCCTTTCCAAGTTGGATACAATACATTTCATATTGTACCAAAACAGATTTTGTGTAAAACAAGATTGATGCTCATTGTGTTTTTTTGCGATTGCATGTTGGTATTTTACAGGTGGTGAGTTGTCCCCAATGTAATTCTATGTCATACTCTCCATCACATAGTCATATCTTTAGATTATTGACCTTCATTTTTCTCCCACATATCTGTTCTCCAATACTCTGTGGCTTTTGTATCGAGTGGAAGATCATGAAGCCAATGATGCAAACTGCCATTCTCCATAAAATCATGAATTTTTATTCTCCAATCTTTGTCTAAACAATAATGCACTAGAGGAACCAGATTAGGGTGTTTTATCTTACCCAAAAATTCAAACTCTGTTGTTGCCTCCTCATCATTGAGTATTCTTTCATGAACCAGGACATTAATGAGCATGTGGAGACTACCTGCCAAAACAACCCTATAGATAGGTCCATATCTTCTTACTTACTAACAATGTTGGATCTTTTTCGGACAAAGGACAAACTCTAAATGACATTCCCATTTGAATCTGAAGACGTCGACGATCGTCAATCATGATCATTGTCAACCTTTGGATTTCTCGAACGCAAAGTAAAGGGTTAGAACACAAGTAGGCCCAAAAAGGATATCAACCATTAATTAAAGGATCTATTCATGAGTTGTATCTTTCAGAGGTATGTAATGGAATTATAGCTCGTTCTCTTCAAAGAGGAGTGGGATAACTCGGGAGTAATCTTTCCTTCGGAGTTATTTTTTCGGCAAGTTTTCCGACAACTTACTTTTAAATTTTCTGTCAATCTAGAATTCTGATTGATTTTCTGAGCATCTAGGTTGGTTTAAAATGGGACAAAACCCCTAGAGTAAGGTTCTAAAATGCATGGAACTTAGATTCATGCAAAACTCAGATAACCCCTGAAAATTTAGCCGGATTCAAGCTCATTTTTTTACCTGAAAAGTGGAACTCGGGAGGGAAGATTGCTCCGAGTTAGCATATAGAGATATGTGCGTGAAATAACCTTGACTATTGATCTGTCTTGGCTCTAGAGATACGTGCGTGATCAATCTTTTAAGCGGGAATTCCTTCTTTATACCATAAATCTTTTTTCTAAGGGAGTTGACATATTCATATAAGTCAGGGTGAACAAGGCTAAAGGCATGGGTGGCGCAGGCTCATAAAATTCTTGTAGGATATGCTACATCTTGAAAATTCATGTAGGATATGCTACAGGTTGAAAACCCTAATTATTTCATGTCTATATATGGTGTGTTGATGAATTGAGGCATGGACACAGTCAGAGAGACACCATAATCACACGAGGGTGAAAAATAATGAAATAACCTTTTCGTCATTTAATTAGTCTTAAAAAGGGACTTGTGGCATTCATTCATTTTGTTACTGAATCATGGAAATGGAGACCATATACTTTAGGGTTTCATAGTGCCCTCAAAATGGTTTTCTTCAACGACAACATCGCCAACATAGCCATTTTCAGGAAATGTGTTGACAGGTACACCTAGAATTTCATCATGATTACTTGATCAGGTTTTTTTTGTTTCAGATATAATTGGGAGAAGCATTTAGTTTCTCCATTTATCCATAGAAGATGGCCCTCTACACAATTGATTCTATAATGCGATGAAAAAGACAAAAACGTGAATTAGGGGTCTTAAAACCTTATATTTATAATAGGTTGTTTCTCTTCTTGAGCAAAATGGTTGATCCAACCTCTTATCCATGACAATGGATTTGATATGGTCAAAGAAAGATTTGCAGGAATGATGCCCCTCGTGAGGTTTCTCCCGTTATATAGACATATATACAAAGCCATTATGAGAAGCAAATTTGATTTTATTAGAGCTATGGGCAATGATGGCATACTACCTGGGATTTAAATTAAATTTAAAAGAATGGCGAGCATAAATGTTTATATAAAGCCTTTACAGACCATGTGATTAATTTATATGTTCTTTTAAATAAACTCTAGACTTACTCTAGACTTTTTTGCCTTTGTAATTTAAGTAAGCGGAAGTTGTATTTAACTACCTTTCCCTATTTTGGAAAGTAGTTACGCACAAGAAACACTAATTCAACATTTACAAAGTATAAAATGATAGCACTGGGTCATTAGAGGAGGAATGGAAAATTATGCCAGAAGAGAGGATGAGTGTTTAGAGCCTAGGGAGGCCAAATTAATTGCAGTAGAGCATAACCAACATGCATATTTTGTTTCCACTTTCTCCTTATTGTTATTCAAAACTTTTTTCTCTCATGTAGCAGTGACCTCTTGTATAAGTTTGATTTTAGAAATAAAAAATTATTGCAAACATGCTCTCATTATCTTTTTATTTGTTGTCCTTGAACTTCCAATTGGGTAATAATTGGATGTATGTGCACTACTTCTGAGTGTTGTTTAAACTGATTTCAGGGTTCTAGTTGGATGCTCTCTTTAACTACTTTATAATGAGTTTAATATTCATTACTAGTTTGTATTGAAGGATATCTTACACATAAATAAAGTTTGTATTTGAATTAACTGTTACTGCATAGTTGTTGGAATTGGATGAAGATCGCTAGTAGGTGTTCACGTAAGCTATTGGCCTCATCCAAATAATCCAATATGCTTTCTACTTATTAGGAAAATTTAATACTTCCACCCTCTTTACAGTTTATGATATGTGTTCCTCTGTGTCGTGGAGTACATGTTATTTCCATTGGCATTTGAGATCCTTATTATGTATCTTTCTTCAACTTAATTTTACATATTTTCATGTTGGATAATGGTGCCTTTTGGAAGTGATTTGGTCTAATATTTATTTAGAATTGTTGCTTCCTTTGACTGTCATTTATTATTCAACTTTCTATTATTTTATTCATTATTCTAAATATGGTTTTAACATGTTTATTAGGGTTGTTCATAGGTAACTTTGAATGATATATTTTTGTGACATATTGAGGGGTTACCCCCTCTAGTCTAAGGGCCAACTTGAGGCCTAAACTGAGGAGGATTTACCTAAGCCTCATAGGGTGCCTCGGCATTGTTTCCTCATCAGGAACAATATGAAGAACAACATCTTTTGGTGTCGTTGTCGGGGACTTGAAGTTAAAAAGTTTTTTTCCTCGGGGTGCGACAAAGTTTAAGTTCTGGTCCCTGGTGGTGAACAAGAATAGGATAATAGACATTCAGTTTTTTAAAGAAAATATTTTAAGAAAACTTTCAACCGGTGACTCTACATTTAAGCGACTCAACAAAGTTTTAATGGAAAACTTTACTACTTCCATAGTAGCTACGATGTACGCTCCTTTTGATTTTTCTGTTATACCTGGTTTTCCTAATGATATGCCTAATATTAAGATATGGGGTAAATTTATTCGTCGGTTTCGATAAGATGATGATGATATCCTTGGTCAACATTTACAAGATTTCCACAATTATATGAATATATTAGGAATTGTCCATGAAGATGTGTTAATGAAGATTTTTATGTTTTATTTGGAAAGAGATGCTCGGAATTGGTTTAGAGGTATTCCACCTGCTAGTATTTATTCCTTAAAGGATTTCCATGCATGCTTTCATGATCATTGTAGATTAATCTATCGAGCGAATTTCTTTTTGAACATTGTTGTACTCTAGAATCTAAAATAGAACATAACTCTTATAACAGTGAACACGGAAAATAATACGATGATAATGAATTTAAAGAAGAAAATACTTATGAACCTATTCAAGAATTTTTTCAAGAAAATATAGTCTCTTTCGATAAAGATCTAAATCATAACTATAGTCAACATATTGTTTCCTCGTTTTCTGAGATTGATCAAGAATTTAAAATTATTCTTGAATTCTTTTTAGATACATAACATGTTGATATTTTTGAAGAAGAAGATGTTGATTTGTTTTCTTCTTTTGTTCACTATTATAATTATTATAAAAACTATGATATAAAGGATAAGCAAATATTAGTTTAACAATTTCTATATGATTTTAAACAAAGATTTGACTCTAAAGTACAACGGGATGAATATTCAGTTGCCTATGATAAACAAATGCAAATATCTTCAGGAAGTTCAATAAGTTCACATGAAGATAAGAATATTAAAATACACTCCGTTGTTATAGATTATGTCCCTTATCTTTTTCTAAATTCAATAAATAGTGATATATTTGATAATGAGAATTTATTAATTTCTTCCCTTTATAATGATGAAGAAATATTGAACAAAAGGTAGAAACAAATGTTCATGAAATTATATATAAGAATAATATTGATCATGAATCGTGATGTAGACCCCCTGCCCTCGGGCCGAGATCTGCTCAAGATCATTCTGAAATCCCCTTGATCCGAAGCGGCTCTTTTTTTTCTCGCTGGAATGTCCAATGAATCCACAGGTCCTTTGTAAAGCTTGTTTGATGTAGATTAATTCTAGGCACGAGCCTTACACTTCTTACATGACCACAATTCTAGTTCTTACACTGGTGTCTCTCGCAACTAAGAAGTTCACGAGTCGAAGACCCTTAGCTTCCTTTTCTCTAACCTCTGATACCTGAGATTGCGAGATGGGTATAGCTCCTTCTTTGTTAGCACCATCCACACGTGACTATCGGCTAGGGCTAGGTACTTAGCACCTCTCACAACTCACAATCTCGTGAGCTGAAACGTTGAGTTCTCATACTCTTCTTCTACGAAATCCCAAGATGCGAGAAGTCGACAGGATGTTGACTCCTGTTTCAGACGACACATGTCCACCACCCATCACCTCTTCTTCCTCTCTCCGGGCATCTTATCGTCACGCCACCTGTTAACCATGCGGGTCCCACCTGATAGATGTGCTACGCATGATCACATGTGCCTTCGGTTCTTTCCACTTCGCGACTTTGCGACTTGAGTTGTTGGGCCTTTGTGCTCCTCTTTCGTGAAACTTTGAGATGCGATGGTTGACTTCCTTTTCACACTCTCGCAACTCAACACTTCGTGACTTCTGCAATTGAAAGTGACTCTTCCCAAACTTCGAACTCACAAACCCCGATATAACGAAGAGGTCCTGATCCAACGGCTCCCCTGTGCTTGGATCCAATGGTCTGGATCTTTTCACTACTCGCAAGTTCATGCAACCAAAGGATTTGGTTTATCCTCCAATGCTTATGAACCCCGAGTCGACGATATGATCCAACGGTGTATGCAAAACATGATCAACGACTCTCGTTAATCCTGGATCTTAAGGTGATGGGTTTCACCGACCTTTAATCACCTTGTAACTCTGCCAAATCCTATGGTCCTCGTAACTTCGCGAGTTCTCCTCGGAGGATTTCGACCATTTAATTTCTTCCCTCAAGAACCTCTGCAAAATGAGCTAATGTTCTTTCGCCAAAACTTATCCTCTTGCAAAACAACTTCACTTCGTTTTCCTTTAAGTACTTCAAAGGCACTAACTCTCTTGATATTTCTTTGCAAACTTGAGTCCCCAAAAAGACTCTTGCACACACTCCTTGCGAAAATCCTTCAAATAATTCTAAGTATTTGACTCTCTTGACTCTGTGCTCTGTCTACAACAGTAGTCTCTCAACTCTCAACCTTAGTTAATAACTTCTCTCCTCCTCAGTGGCATGGCTGTAAAACCTCTCTTTTCTCTGCCTGAAATCTAGAGACAAGATTCAGGCTTTGATACCAAATGATGTATACCCCCTGCCCTCAGGCCGAGATCCGCTCAAGATTGTTCTGAAATTCCCTTGAGGCGAAGCGACTCTTTTGTTTCTCACTAGAATGTCCAACGAATCCACGGGTACTTTGTAAAGCTCGTCCAATGTAGATTAATTCTAGGCATGAGCCTTACACTTCTTACATGACCACAATTCTGGTCCTTACACTGGCATCTCTCGCAACTCGAAAGTTCACGAGTAGAAGACCCTCAGCTTCCTTTTCTCTAACCTCTGATACCTAAGATTACGAGATGGGTATAGCTCCTTCTTTGTCAGCACCCACCATGTGTGACTGTCAGCTAGGGCTAAGTACTTATCTCCTCTCGCAACTCGCGATCTCGTGAGCTGAAACGTTGAGTTCTCGTGCTCTTCTTCTATGAAATCCCAAGATGCAAGAAGTCAACAAGATGTTGACTCCCATTTCAGATGACACGTGTCCACCACCCATCACCTCTTCTTCCTCTCTCCAGGCGTCTTATCATCACGCCACCTATCAACCACACGGGTCCCACCTGATAGATGTGCTACGCACG
The DNA here is from genome assembly GCA_009831015.1 of Picea engelmannii. Lineage (NCBI taxonomy): Eukaryota > Viridiplantae > Streptophyta > Pinopsida > Pinales > Pinaceae > Picea > Picea engelmannii. The sequence goes on along the minus strand of ML814304.1, from coordinate 252,053 downwards.
ATCACATGTGCCTTCGGTTCTCGTGACTTCACCACTTGAGTTGTTGGGCCTTTGTGCTCCTCTTTCGTGAAACTCCAAGATGCGATGGTTGAATTCCTTTTCGCACTCTCGCAACTCATCACTTCGAGACTCCTGCAATTGAAAGTGACTCTTCCCAACCTATGAAATCACGAACCCCGATATAATGAAGAGGTCCTGATCGAACTGCTCCCCTATGCTTGGATCCAACAGTCTGGATCTTTTCACTATTCGCAAGTTCATGCAACCAAATGATTTGGTTTATCCTCGAATGCTTACGAACCCCGAGTCCACGATATGATCCAACAGTGTACACAAAACATGATCAACGACTCTCATTAATCCTGGATCTTAAGGTGATGGGTTTCACTGGCCTTTAATCACCTTGTAACTCTGCCAAATCCTACGGTCCTCGCAACTTTGCGAGTTCTCGTCGCAGGATTTCGACCATTCAATTTCTTCCCTCAAGAACCTCTGCAAAATGATCTAATGTTCTTTCGCCAAAACTTATCCTCCTACAAAACAACTTCACTTCATCTTCCTTTGAGTACTTCAAAGGCACTAACCCTCCTGATCTTTCTTTGCAAACTTGAGTCCCCAAAAAGACTCATGCATGCACTCCTTGCGACAATCCTTCAAATACTTCTAAGTATTTGACTCTCTTGACTCTGTGCTTTGTCTGCAATAGTAATCTCTCAACTCTCAACCTTAGTTAATAACTTCTAAGGTATCTGCTATCCCATGCAAGCCTTGCACAACTTCTTTGCTTCACCTGCACTTCTGTTGAAACGAGAACAATGGTATCTCTCCTGAGCTTTCAAAGATAAACTCTGAACCTTGTCAACACACACCTTGCAGACATTTTCATTGCACTCCTTCCAAGAACTTCTCTCACTCAGGAAGAGAAACAATTGAAACTCATTTTCTTTCTCTCTTAGACTTCAAAGATTAAATATGAAATCATACATTCAACTCAGCATCAAAGCAAATGTATAACAGAGAGAATAAACAACTATAAGCATACCATCAACATGTGTAAATAGAAAACATCATAACACCATGGATTTGAATCAAAGCTTTATATATATCAATTCAAAGTTTTTGTACATGGGTTCTTCTCTACAGCTCTTTGCTATAGCTCTCCAACTTCTTCTGCTCTATGCTAATGATACAATCTCTAATGATACCATGATACAAATTTGAGAGTGTCTATATCCGTTTTCCCTCCTACTTTCTAAAACTGTCAAATCTATGAATTTAAATCTACCTACTTTCATTAACTATGCATAAATGCCTCTACATTCTATAGATGAGAGTGAATCGCTCAAGATCTATTTACAATATGTAATTATGCTTCCATTTAACCATTACATTAATATCTTCTCATTAAATTTCAAAAACACTTCAAAAACGTGCAAAAATGCGTGTTGCGCTTTCTAGCTGTCTTTCCGCCTTCACGCTCACTTGTTGCTTATGATGCTCCTACATCAAATCGAATTTACAACAAAATAACATAACAATTTATGATGATTATAACCTAGGTTCGATATTTGACAACAAGTGTCAACAAATTAATGAACGTTTTGTTGAAACATATCCTATTCAAAAGCTTATTCAAGTAATACAAAATAATCAGACTAACAATGAATTAATTAATGAAGAAGGATGTTTATAAACCATATAATTGATTGATAGTGAGTTTAACATTAGTACACTTGTTTATGATACATATCAAGATTAGCATGAAGAGTTTTTTAATGATTTCGCTTATAAGGTTGATAATCTTTGTGTTGTTGAAAACAAATATCAAGATATGCGTAAATAATATACTCCTATTTATATGAATTTACATGAATACTTAGATGCAGAAAAAGAAAAACAAAAAGATCATCTATTTTCTCATGAACTAATTAATGATGAACTTTTTTTGAATCTTTCAATAATAATTATGAAAATAGGTATATTTCTGAATTTACAAATAATGAACCTATCTATGATCATTATGATGATTCAGATGCCGATTCATGTAAGGATATAATATTTTCATCTACTTATGTTGATGACACTCTTGTCCCAAACCTTTTCAAAGACCGAGTTATCAATGAAGTAGGAAATTATTCTTCATTATTTCATAACAACCCTCCTTATTATGATGATTTCGATGTAGATGGAGATATTCATTTTCAAAACTCATCCACTACAGTTTCAATTAAAAATGATTCATATTCGTATCCATTTCAAAATGTTTTTGATCATAATTGTTCTCAAGAAATTTTTGTTCAAAAGACCAATAAGCAAGATAAACAACCAATACAAACTTGTTTACTTTATGTAAGAATTGATGAATATAAAACTTATCAAGCAGCACCTTCATATATTTTGGGTCATTAAACAAAGTATGATAATTATGATGATTATGAAGATTATGATGTTGATTTCCTTGAACATAAAGAATATATTTCTCCTTTATCATTAACAAAAGTTTCCATCACTAAACCGACCTATGTTGATGATGAAAGGACATCTAAAGAAAATCAATAATTAGTAGAATTTTTTGAACAAGAGGATGGATACATGTTTAGTAATGAAGATACAAAAGAATTTATACATGAAACTATGATTCAAGATGCTGATTTATCTTTGTCTTATCTTCATAAAAGTAATGAACAATCAAATCCTTTGACATATGATGAGAAACTTAGTAGTACTGGCATTATACTCATCTTCTCTCATTATTTTTTTTTTGTAAGTTAGGAAAATATATTAGATCCTGCTAAAAACCAAAATTTACAGATGTCGGAATATCCCGAGAGGCCGTGGCAGCATCGCCCTCGTGGGAAACCAATGCTTCCACATGGCCATTAAGTTTCCAAATGTCCATTCAGAATTCAAAAACTGTAAAAAGAAAAAATTGTGCTAGTCCTAGAGCTAGGATGCCACACAGGGCGAGACCCTGAAAACTAAACTTGTCTGGAGACATAAAAAAATTGAGAAACCTGAGAAGGTTGGAATTATCCAGAGCTGAGGTTGACCCTCTGTTCTTTCCTTTGATCCTGTGCAGTATCCATTCCTAGCGTCCCTATGTCCGGGATAGTCTGTCGAAGATCCCAAAGAAGAGACTCCAGAAACTCCTTGCGACGATTCCGGTCATCTTCCCTATTTTGCAGCTCCTGGATGGCGCACTTGACGTCCATAATTGAGCTCTTGATGAACTACATTGAGTTTTTCATAGTCTTCAACCTAGCGCACCGGGGACAAGCAATTGGGGGCAGAGGGGGTAGTGGAAAATTATAGGACAAAGAGGGGGAGGCAGGAGAGGGGAGAGGGGAGGATGAAGAAGAGAGAGGAGCGGTCGGGCTGGGGGGTGGAGGTGGGCCAGGTGGAGGATGGTGGGGGGGTGGCAGGTCTGGGATGAGCTTTGGGGAGAAGCCAAGGGAATTTCCAAAGCTATCGAACCACTCGAATCTACAAGAATATGGAGAGGAAAAGGGAGGTAAATCTGGTATGGTGGCTCGCTCCGGACGATGTTCTAGAGAGGGGGCACGGATAGGGTCACGGGGGAGCTCTGGAGTGGAGGTGTAAGCATGGTCCTAAGGAAATCTATAAGGAGATTTCTTTCCACGACCCCTCGAGCCTTGGCCTCTCCCTGCATACTAGGCCACCCCCCACTTAGACTTACCCTGTAGGCAAGGCATCGGGAAAGAACCAGAGAACCAGAAGTGGAGCTCGAAGCAATGATGGAGCGTAGGAGAG